>JAHWLE010000013.1:0-63213 GCA_024679135.1 Phytophthora foliorum
CAGCTTGCGTATGGCGAATCAGTCACGCTGGGAATCAAGACGCCCTCTTTCGCGCTCGCGAGATGAACGTGTATTTTGGAAATAACAATGATTTCGCGAGAGTCAAACAACGACATCTGGACTGGAGCAGTCGCGTCAATACGCCGTTCTTATCGACGTTTTCTAACAAGGGGCATGCAGAGAATTGGGCAAGGACGATGCTCAAAAAAAGCGACGTGTGGATCTACTCAATCGACACGCGTGGACTCACTGTTTTCCACATGAAAGCTGACGAATACTTGATTTTGCAGCACATTCCAGATGGTAACATTCTCCAACGAGAGCGAGTAAGTGAATATAGCTGCAATGCTAATGATGACTTTTGGGCTGGACACAACCGCCATCGACCTGGAATGGTAAAAAACGAACGCACCGGTCTCTATTACCAATGGCACTGAAAATGTCTTGTTTTTATATATTCTTCGAATCAAATCACAACCAGAGCGAGATGTTTGCGCACGATGGGTAACACACTTCATCAGATCGCTCAGGCGTTAGTAGTGTGTTCGCACAGTTCAACGATGATTAAAGGGTCTTTACAAAGTGCTCGGTGATTGGATCAGATTTGTTGCACTTGATCATAAATGGAAAAGGTGTTTGGGTTGCAAGGGCTTTTTGTGGCCGACTGAAGAAGTCCTCATTTCCTCATTCGTATCATGAGGCGTAAGCGCAAGAAGACCGAATATCCGGACGACTGGGATGTCGTCGAAGAGACGCAAGACCCCGATACGATACCTCCATTCGAGATTGTGGCGGAAACGCAGGACCCAGATGCTGAAGTTGAAGGCGACGTCAAAGAGTTGAGTCAAGACCTGCTACAGCTGACTGTGGCCGAAGACTCAGCTCAAACACGGAATCAGAAGAAGCCTCCGCCCAAGCAACGGAAAGAGTCGAAGAAGGTCACACCGACAAGCAAGAAAACTCAAGTGAGGCCGCAGAGAAAAAAGTCTCCTGGTACGATCAAGGAGAGCGCGTTCAAGAAGGGCAAGGGCTACTGCAGTGTTGTCTGTCGACTCAACACAATCTGCTCGGACCCGTGTTTGATAGAAGAAATCAAGCGTACAGCTCGCGCGATGAAACAGATCCAGATGGAGGCATGGCATCTCGTGAATTTGCACTCGCTCCGGTGCCTCGAGGACGGATTCCCGCTTCCAGACTACACCGACAAGACGTTCTTCGACCATTGTTGCGCAGGTGTGGCAACCACTCCTCAGACGTATCTCATCGCACAGAAGAACCCTGAACTGTGGAAGTCCATTCATGTGTACCAGTCGCAACGATCGCAGTTCGGCCTCGAGGAAGTTCGTCACCTCACCGGATACTCTGAGCTAAAACTAGAACTCCGGGAGCAGATGGTCGTCAACGCCGGTGTGATGATTCGCGAACACTTCTACAAACGTCTTCGCCTCTACGTACAGATAACATTCGGCGGACTCGGCAGCGATCTCACCAAGAAAGAGAAGAAGGAGAAAGCTGATCTCGTGAAAACCATCATACACGCGTGTTACAGCACTGACGAGACGGACGTGACGGAGGCGCTGCAGATGCGAGACGTGCTTACGCCTGACGGAGTCGAGTGGAGCGAACAGTGGATTCCGTGGGCAAACCACATCAAAGAGAACGGCATGGCGTTCTACGTTCGACTGATCTGGGAGTTTCAAGGCGCGGTCGAGAGGAGGATGGAAGAGGTACCGAATGAGAAAGGGGTTCGAGGGTTCTCGCTGTTTCCTGTTTCCTGTTTCCACGACGTACACGAGCGCGCATATCAAGATCAACGGATCTACGCTTGCTGGTTTTTACTCACGCATCAAGCAACGAGTAAAGGAATTCCGCTGGGAAGTTCCTGGCGTATTGCTATCAGTGCCTTCGTTCAAGGAGAATCGTTGGTCGGTGATGCGCAACGCTTTTGATATCTCTGGTTTTGAAACCAGACGTCCGGAGTGTCCTCTCTCCAAGACAGAGTTCGCGAGTCTGTTGGTGAAAGAGAAGTACGAGCATGCCAGTCACCTCTTTGCTAACCAAGTTACGACCGATGGATACGGTGCATCCGTACTGCTCTTTCGACCAAAGACCGAGGAAGAAAAGACATCGGACAAGAAGTCCGCGGAGAGTCCTGTCATTCCTGCTGGATACGTCCCCGACGTCGTCATCGGACTTGATCCCGGGATGCGGGCGATCTGTACTGCGGTCAGAGAAGACTTCCGATCTGGTGGACGCCGTTCTAGGCAACGAAGACGAAGACAGCGGAAACGTGGATCCAAGCGAAAGAAGAAGAGCAACCACCCGCGCTGGATACGCAGACCCAAGTCTTCTTGCCACCGCAACGATCGAGATATCGTACAGGTGACCACGCGCGAGTACCGGCACTTTGCTGGATTTAACCGCTTTCGAGCGTGGAACGAGGGTCAGAAGAAACGACATCCAGAGTACCTGAAGATCATTGCAGCCATGCCCTCGTTCAAGACAGCAAGCTATATGACGTATCTGGAGCGACTGGGATACTTCTGGAGCAACGCGAGGTTCCTCCTGCAGTTCTGCGCGGACCGCCCGTTCCTCAAGTGGAAGTTCTTCCAGAAGCGTATGGCTCGCGTGGCAGTCGATGCGATAGCGAAGCGCATTGTTCCCAATGTCAGTCATTTGACATGTGCAGCGTATGGAGACTGGAGCAGGCGCAAGGGAATCAAAGGACATGCGCCAAGTCCGGTCAAGGGGTTGAAGCAGGCTTTGCAGAAGCGTGCAACAGTGGTCTCCATGGACGAGTTCAGGACGAGCAAGCTCTGCTCGCAGTGCCACCAGACGCTTTCGTCTGTTCGATACTCCGTCAACACAAAGCTTCCGAGACGAAAGAAGCGTAAGGGCGTGGTGTTAATTCGCAACCGAGCCGAAGTGCAGTTCGAAGAGAAGAAATGTCACGGAGTACTGCGTTGCGACCACGCGAACTGCAATGCGCGCTACTGGGATCGAGACGTGAACGCGGCCATCAACATGGTTGAGTTGCTCAAGAGCGAGGTGCTAGGACGTGGACGCATACAGGCATTCAGAAGGGAGTAGACAGAAAAAACGTGGAGACGAGAAAGTCTCTCACCCAAGTGAGACTTGGATAGGACATGGACATTTTCAGTGACCCCTGTAATACGTATCGTTGGTGTTATGGCGAATCCATCAATGATATCAAGTGACACGATGGATCCATTTGGCCGACGTGGTGATCGTCATTCATCAGGCACTTCAACTTTGTTTGAAGCGTGCTACCATGTCAATGGCGTTGCCTGGCACGCACGAGGCCGTGGGACCCGCCAGAGTGCAATTTACCTGGAGAGACTTCCGCTAGTGTTCGGATGGGCAACGCGATCGGTCGGTATGAGCTGACGGACGAAGGCCTCAAGGGAATCGATGGATGGAGAGTACTACACAAGCTCCGTTTAAATTGAATGGGAGTCGATGACCTGGGTGGCGGCCTCGGGAGCTGGCACGTCCGTTCTCCGATTCATTGCCGGCGACGACTTGTCCGCCTGCAAACGCAGCACGCTACCGGACAGCAGCCTGCTCGATGGTGACAGCAAGAACAAGATCGAGTGCGACAACGCAGCCACGTCGTCAGGAGTGTTCTCAACGTCGTCGGGCTGTCGCGGCGGGAGCAACACGCAGTTCACCTGCACGTTGCGCGGCTGAAGCTTTGCAGACAACGATTTGATCAGCGGAGCGATGTCAGCATCGTCCCGAGCAGATACGACGTGTACAATCGTCCCGCTGCTAGGCGTTAGCCAGCCTTCATCGCCCGTGGCAGCGCCCGGGAAGCAGGTCGACGACATCGACTCGCTGAGAGCTTCGACGAGGACCCTGAAATAAACAAAAAGAGTGACCACAGAAAGTTAGCAACTTAGTATCCTCAACAGCCAATGCATATCTACAGCTCGTACGCGTTGGAGACGATGGGCTCGCTCTCTGCGCTAGAGGCTTCCGGATGCTTGTCTGCGGATGCTACCTCTTCCACCACCTCGGCCCCTGCGTAGTTGATCAGGAAATCCACACGCTGGTATTTCGAGGCTATTGAGCCGCACCACTCAGCGATATCTTTTTGTGTTCGAAAAGACCCCAGTACGGGTAGCATCACACCGCGAGGCGTGTCCTCGCTCTCGGACGGATCCGGAAAACGACCAATATGTTTGGCGCTGAACTCGTCCAAAGCGGACATACTCCTGCACAAGGTACACCTTTATAAGTCAACATAGTTCAAGCAACGCATTTTTCATGCCAACGCAAGACCATACATGAAAGCCAGGAGCACGTTCGCTCCCGAGAGCCACAGCTGCGTCGCCACAGCCGCAATTGCCTTGTTGTCACCGCAAGTAATCACCACCTACATGCAAACCGCAACAAACATCTCGTTTAGATAGCACTCGGCTATCTTCCACCCAACTGGTTGCACGCACCAATTTGTTGAAAAAGACTGACTGCCATTGAGTGGCTAGAGTATCTTGATACAAGACATTCGAAGCCAAGCCGTCCACACCAGCAGCATCGGGGACAGTTCCCTGAGGAAGGGCTCCATTGCGCAGCAGCATCATGCCACCAGCTGAATACACTGACGTAGCCATCGCTGCAGTATCCTTTGCGCTCGCGGGAGAGGTCGCAAGTTTCGCACGCTTTCTGTTGCCTTCCAAGTCTTCGCGGAGGTCGCGCACATTGATATAGTCGCTAAGAGCTCGTTTCTGGAGCTCGGTATGGTCAGGTGCCGTCCCCGCCGTCGGACTCGAACGCACAGCACTGCCAAGCGTCTGCAACTGGCTATACAACCCGTTGTTAATCTCCGTGCGCGCATTGCAGCGGCCTTCACGCAAGTTCTGCAGAAAAATTTGTACGGCCAAGTCTCCTTCGGCCTCGCGCTTGTGCTTGAGCAGCCGCATGAACTCCGGGTGTTTGCTCATCAAATGATTCTCGATGCGTCCGCGGCGGCAGTTGAGCCGACTCCAGACTTTGGTGAGCTCGCGCTTGGACGCCGGGTCGTCGCACAGCATGCACACGATCACGTCCTTGTGCTTGTCGGCAGCAGCTGCGGCTGCCACCGCCCCGCTGGCTGTGCGGACCGCCTTGACCACTCGACCGTCCACGTCTGCCTCGGGTAGCGAGCGCTCGACGATCGGCAGCGAGTGTAGCCATCTCTTCTGGAAGGTGAAGACCCGCTTGCGAGAGCCCGTCGTTTTCGGCGTCTGCTGCTGCTGGCCAGACGAAGCCGCTGGGGATGAAATGGCGTCAGCAGCTTCGGGAGGCACGTCGGAAGGAGATGCGCGCATCACGGGGGCGGAGAAGGACGACGACGACGTGGGGGAGCCCGCGGCGCCGACAGCTTTGTCCGTCATGGAGTGTGGACACGATGAGCTTGACGACTTTGGCGGTGCGCTTTGTATATGGCGCTTTGTATGCGACGGATTGGTACAGGTTGAAATTGGTGGCTGGTACCTGGTACCGCAGCTTAGGTACGAGGGGGGCGGGATTCCCCAAGTAGTTATGTGCATATCTGCACAGAGGTGTATTGCGGCTACATAAATCTACAATTAATTATCCAAGACCTCTTGTTAGTGATATACAGCGGTCATTTCATCGAATCATTCTTATCGAGGAAGGAGTGAAGTTGAAATCGAGAGTGATGGTGCAGAAGTTGCAGTGTCAAAAATCAGTTTCCACAGGTCGTTGCTCGAGCCAATTGCTATTAGCTCATGTTCGTGCAAACCATCGATTCCCACAGGGAGTGCTGTGCTGCTCCTGTTCGAAGTTCCACTTCATTCCCCCTTCTCGCGCCCAAAGCTCCCGCCTCCTTGAAGCGCGCGGTGTGTCCCCCCCGTCAACGTCTCCGCGCATCATGGACGCGCCGTCCGCCCTCAGCACGCTGTACTTCAAGGCGCAGTCGCTGGAGTTCGGCGAGTCCCCAGCGCAAAGCAAACAGCAACAGCCGGCGCTAATATCAAAAACCAAGGGAAGCTCGACCGCCCCGATCCTCCCAGCAGCCGGATCCAGCGCCACCACGACGACTAGCGTCTCCGCTTCCCCCTCAGCTACTTTGCAAGCCCCAGCGAGCCCTACAGCCGCCAAAAACGACGGATACAGCACTCCCAAGGCTACGAATGGTAAAGGACAGGACAAGGACACGCTACCGCTTAAAGAGACGCCGTCTCCTAGGAACTCGACGGGCAAGAGGAAGAGGCTGGACATGGACGACGACCTGTCGGCGTTCATGGGCCCCACGCCCACAAAACGCAAAGGCAGCAGCGAGTTTCTGCGGAAAGGGCAGTGGACCAGCACAGAGGAGAGGCTGGCCGGGCTCCTGATCGAAGCCTTTGAAGAAGGATACCTGCCCATCTACACGGGCATCCGTCTCCGAGGCTACTTGGCGGTGCAGCTGCAGTGCGACCCGATGCGGGTGTCCAAGAAGCTCTGTGCGGGAACTATCGACGGCAAGCCGGTGCCGAAAAACTACGGCCAGAAGAAGTTTAAGCTTCGCAAGAAAACTGTATGGGACTGCGAGGAGGCCGAGTGTCGGATTATAGAGCTCGAGAGACTCACTGAGTCCATGTGGAGCGAAGCACGAATGAAGAAGCCCTCGTTTCTCACGCTCTCGACCACACGCAATATCGCCAAGAGGCGGGAGGCAGACGACGACGATGAGGACTCCGTGTCATCCCCACCCAGTCCTGCCAGAGGCCGAACGCCGTCGTCGACGCCCAGAGCCAAGAAGCAGAAGGTCTTCCCTATCATTTATTTAAATCTGTCCAAGAAGCTCAAGCACTACTCGTACAGCAGCAGCAGCGAACCGTCGACGCCGTCCAAGGATTCCGACTCGGACAGCGAGCCGGTAAGACTTGACGGCGAATCGCTGCAGGCGGCTTACGATCTGCTGACGCTTTGCAGCCCACGCGGTACTTCGAGGAAGGGCAAGTCCAAGAAGAAGACCACCCCAATCAAGGACGAGGACATCTCCATCAAGGATGAGCCAGCTGACACTCCCAACCAGGACACGCCCAGCAACGAAACCACTAGCGAGGAGATCTCCATCAAGGCCAACACCCCCAGCGAGCACCAGGAAGTCTCCATCAAGGACGAGCCAGCCTCATCGTAATGTGTCACCACAGTCTCTGTAAATCGTTCACTTCAACATGTACAACGTCTCAAAGCTGGCGTAATCCAATCACATCCCTTCTCGCATCTCATTGGCCACTCTCAATTTCATCCAATCCCGCCGCACCTGACGTACCACATCTATGCTGCACTAACTAACGGACACCTCCTCATGGCGACGGAGGACCCCAAGAGCTCCCTGCGGCAGCGCAAGGGCACAGCCATGCCAGCCTTGGACACGCAGCACGAAGACGCGCCTACCGCTGGGCCCGTGAGCAAGTCCCCAGGCTCGCCGCGCTCCAGCCCGCGCCCCGACAGTTGGTCCTACAACACGTTCCGTGCCAGCGAGGTGGAGGGCCTTTTGCTCTTCCCAGAGCAGCCGCGCCAGATCTTCGTTCTGTTCCTCGTTGTCGCCGGCTTCTCGTACTACTCGTTCACGCACGACTCGCAGAGCACGGTGCAGAACGTGCGCAACGCGTTGTTCGCGGCCATTCTCGTCTTCCTCGTCTACTGCTTCCTGCAGACGCGGGACGGGCTCATGATGCGCCCGCACCCGGGCGTGTGGAGAGTCGTGCACGGCTGCTCGGTCGTGTATCTGCTGCTGCTGGCGGCCATGCTGGTGCAGAACCGGGAGGGCGCCATGAGGGCCATGCAGTTTCTATTCCCGGAGGTGGGCAGCCGCCCCAAGACGCTCGTGCCGGCGCAGCTGCAGTGCGAGATCAACGCCGAGTCGCTCACGAGAGGAGTCACGAGCATCTGGTTCGTGGCCCATGTCACGGGCTGGTGGGGCAAGATGTGCATGTTCCGAGATTGGAGGTTCTGCTGGGTGCTCAGCATCGCCTTTGAGATCCTCGAGCTGGCCTTTCAATTCGTAATTCCTGACTTCCAGGAGTGCTGGTACGTTGAGATATCGAGTATTTTACTCTTGACAGCAGTTTGGCAATTGACAATTGCGGTATTTATTTGTCGGTTCGCTTACTTAGGTGGGACTCGCTTTTGCTCGACTTGCTGGGTGCCAACTTGCTGGGCATGTGCCTTGGTCGCGTGACGCTGTGGCTGCTGGAGTCGAAGGAGTACGACTGGTCTGGCCGTCGCGGCAAGAAGATGGGCTACTTCCGCTTGGCGCTTAACCAGTTCACCCCTTTCAGCTGGGAACAGTACCACTGGGAAGTGTTCTCGAGCTTCAAGCGCTTCGGAGAGATTGTGTTCGCTATGTTGCTGTGTCTGATCACGGAGCTGAACGCTTTCTTCATGCTCACGACGCTGAGCATTCCCAAGGAGAGTAATTTTAACTCGTACCGACTGATGCTCGTGTTCCTGATTGGTATCCCCGCTGCTGCTGAGGTGAGTGAATCACGTATTGCTTTCATCGTATTTGGTGCTAACATGATGGTTTATTGTTCCGTTATTTTTTTTACTACAGTACTACGAGTTCATTACGAACCCCGAATGTTGGCGCCTAGGACAGAATGCGTGGATGATTTTGTCGATCGCGATGTTCGAGATCTTGGTGTGGGTCAAGTTTTCTGCTAACGGTGTGCTATTCACGCAGCCACCGCCGCCTCTTGTGATGTACCCGATCCTGGCATTCGTGATCATGTTTTCCATCTGGATGCTGCTCTTCTTCCGAAACACTCCACACCAACCAACGTCCCGACGCGCGCGCGGTCTCGTCACCGGCTGGGGATACCTCGACGTGCTTTTCTGGGTTTCCTTCACTCCGTTGATTTTCCTCACCTCGCAGTGGGCCTTCTAGGTGATGCTGACTGAGCCCCTGGTGCCGTTTGTTTCGGGTGAGAATTCAAGTGGTAGGTAATCGATGGGAACAGGATTTTGAGTAGATAGACAATCAACAAAGATGCATTACTACTAATTAGACGAGTTCGTTGTGTGGCCAACGTTGCTGTCGAAGCCAACGAATTTTGCAGAATAGCTCGACGGTATCCATGCAAAATTGATAAAAAGAGAAGTGCTCGCATAACCCACTAATATGTGCTCGTATTGATGCACATCTTATGTCAGCTTGACTCATTTCATGCCAGGTCGAATGATTGATTGAATGAAAATGCGGGTAAGCCACTCATTTTTACCGTTAAAAAGCGGCAAAACGGAAGGCTGTCGCTATAACAGGGATGCACTACATATCTGCACAAGCTATAGAAGCGTGCAAATTTTTTATTTTAAAATGAGCTGGTTTTAAATCAATTTTAAATGCGCTCTTTTTAGAGTAGCTGAATAGCGGCGTTTTTTTATCAGATGCGGTTATCAGATCTCAAACGTCAGTATCAGAATTATCAGATGAATTTCAGGGCCCTTGGCAAGGGCAGCATGCATGATTCCTTGCCTGCATCGACCAAAATCATTTGTCTCGTCACCGAAAGCGTAACACCAAGCTGTTGTCGTTGCCTACGGTATTTAACCACAGCTTGCAACTGCTTCTCTTCTCCTTCATCTTGTGGAAATGAGAGTCACTCTGGAAGCAATAAATTCAACACGTCTCGACATCTGGTCTAAGCTTGGTGGCTGGCAAGTGCTGCAGAATGCTGTCGCACCTCAAACGGCAAACTGCCGGCGGCAGCGGAAGCGAAGGTCTTGCTACATGGCCACAAGTAAACGCCGAACTGAAAAAAAACGGTAAAAAGAACGTTATGAACGTTCGGAATTATTCAAAATTCAAATTTTTGAAAAAGCACTCATGGCACAAGCCCTTTCCCTTGCTGCATTTCAGACCTGGTTGCTCGCTATCTCGGGGCTTCTCTCTATTTCAGACCCTCTATCTTGAAGGAGCTCCGCTGGTCAGACTGTTACCGACCTTTTTACGAGAAGTATAGAATAAGAGTGAAAATTACCCCCTTATAACGGCTTCTAAGGCTGTTCAAATTGCTCTAAAAAGGGATCTTTTGCAAGGTCCTCTATACAAAAGGGCGATATCCCTGATTATAACTTTGACCCTTGTCTTTAACGGCATCTCAACATACGAAAATCAGCGGCATCCAGAGCATAAACCGAAATTTTGACCTTACTTTAAATAACTTATGGTTATTAAAACGAGGTTTTGTTGAATTTTTTGGCCCCATTTATTAACTGTAACAACCCGCGAAATTGGGCCTTTTTCTACGGTGTTTCGAAAGACAATATATTCCGGTAAGTTTTCGTTTAATATTGAATTAATAGTACGGTCAGGTCAATACAAGGCAAAATGCTTCATTTCAGTCGTGTTTGCATTGCTGTAGGAGTTCTAGAGCACGATGGCGCTGAAAACGGCATTTACGAAGGGTGCCCGCGGACAAATGCATGTATCGCAATCAGAAGTGTGCAAATGCAACATAAAACAAGGATTATGAACAGAAAACAACCGGTTTGTAGCCATTTGGGACATAAAATATCCAGTTTATTCGGCATTTTGCCATGTCGAGGCACTTCATCTCTTCTACTTCTTACTGCGACTTGAAACTACGTAAATCCAGATTCCAGACCTATGTGAACATGCATACCAATTTTCAAAGCGATAGCATATCTCCTTGATAGGGTTGACCGTTTAGACCCTGCGGTCTGCTAGGGGCAATGCGAGTTAATAGAGTCAATCTAAATTATGACCCTAACCCATTCGAAGAATTAATACCAACCCTTGGTAAAAAGTAAGCAAGAAAGAATTGCGAGTCGTAAGAACCAACTTCCAAATCAGAGTAGCACATGATTATAGAGAGGACTTTGACCCAAAATACTTGCGACCAGCTGAGCACAAAAATGTATCCTGAGAGGTCCGCCAGCAAAACTAGTTAGCGCCCAGCCAGCACCTGACTTCATAACGCACAGCGATCTCCCGAATCCAGCACGACGCCTTTTACCACGCCACTCGCCCGCCTTACATCGGTGTGACAATTTTGCACCTCGACGTCGCTTCTTGGAACCTCCGTTATTTTCAAGTTCCTGTCGTTTTTACCAGCATACTGCCGGGTGCCTATGCAAATCCCTGAGACGCTATGCATTTTAGTTCACCGTCTGGCAGGGTGCCTATACAAATCCCTGAGACGCTATGCATTTTAGTTCACCGTCTGGCATAACTTCCGATAAAATCCCTTTGGATGCAGCAGCTTTCAAAGGTAACTCAACTGTTCGACGATATTCCAGATCACCGTCTACAAGCGCTATGGGATCCCACAGAGACGTCACAATACTTTCCAGACTCTTCGCCACCTCATGCGTTAGGAACGGGTAAGTCGCATAGCACAGCGATCGAAAGCAATACGTGAACACGTTCTCGTCTTCCAATTGTACGTCCACGTTTGCAGACCCGGCGCTCCCTTTGTCTCTTCTCGGCCTTTTCGCTTCCCGCTGTAGACTATTGAGCTTCGCCTTACTGCTTGCGTTCGACTCTCCCATTCGTACGTCATCCTTGGCAGGCGCACCTTGCGCTTTCGCCTTATCGCTTGGATTAGAGTCTTCATTGGCTATCTTACCACTTTCTGCTTCTGAATTTTCCGGTTTCGGTGTGTTGTCTGTCATCGACGTAGAATAGATGAAATTATAGCAGTCTCGTTCACGTGTGCGAACAACTTCATCTCGCAAATTCAGATAGATGCGAATGACTTCGTGGACGGATTTCTTGCTCAGAGGGTTCTCCGCAAGTTCTCCGCTAGGGGTCTGATCTCCAAACACAAACCAAGGACACAATTTCATCGACGCGGATCGAGAGAATTCACTGTCTGTAGGTGACTTGCTTTTCACTTGAATCAACATCAGCGACACCTTCTCCTCCATCGCCATCACCTTATCATCTGTCTTCATCACCGACCCGTCCGCTGGCCTTTTCCAAAATATCGGGATCAACAGATCGGCTCCTTTCTGGTTGCGGGGGGAAATACCCGCTGCCCGATGCCCCAGCAAAAACCACAGCGTGTCCTCGTTCGGCTGAAGTTGCAGCTGCACAAAATGAGTGAACCCCATCTGCCAGTCCTTCCACTGCGATCGCCACTTCACAAAAGCTGGCATATCCTCATTTGTAGCGTTCATCCCCTTGCGAAATATCGTCGGCTTCCCTCCACCTTCCAGTTCTGTCAAGAAGGCCTCCACAGACACAAACTGGGCCGTACGCTCGTAGTCAGTGATACGTTTGCCCGCCATCACACACTTGTCCATCGCGAGCAGCAGCACAATACGAGCGACCATCTCGCCGACCCCGCCTGTGTCCAGCGCTTCATCCAAAATCAATTTCTTGAGCTGGGGCAGGATATATTTCGGCAAGGCATCGTCCAGCTCATGCCACACTTTCATCGCGCCTAAAGCTAGCACCGGGTCCGACGCATAACTGCTCAGATAGCCCTCTCTCTCGTAATTCACGTACACGAGAATCGCCATGAAGTCTGCGACGGCCCGAGATGCCAACGCTGACGTCGAGTACAGACGCACGCCGATTCGGCACAACATGGACGCGACACCAAACATGGTGTTCTCGGTGTACGTGTTCACGTCAGGAGATAGCCCCAGCAGCAGTCTATTTGCTGCAAGGTCAACTACGTTGGTTGATGTGGATGCCTCGTTGAAAGTGCTCCACCACATCGGACGACCCATGCGCTTCAACGCGTCCCAAGCCCTGTCCTCCCCACCAGTTACGACTGCCTTGTACACTGCTATCTCAGCATCCATCTTCTTCTGCTTCTGATCACTCACTTGTGCAGACCCCGTCACTTGATGCCCCTCATCCTTCTGCTCTTCATCATCACCATAAGCAGCTTTCGGGTTTACTTGCTGGCAGTACTCCCGCCAGTTGGCGTCCATGGTGTGCGTCAGCACAAAAGGCGGAAACGATGCCAATGTCTTGCCTTCGTAACTCCGAGAAGAAGGGTCCAATGATAACGGCGGTGTCGTGTCCGAGATCGTTAGGTTTGTATCTATGAGCACCCCGAAAATGCCTCCTTCTGTGCCGATCTTGTAATTTGCTAACTCCAGAGCCTGGCGCAACATCCGGAAGTTGTTGTTAGTGCTTCTGGTTTTCCTCTCCGCAAGCAGCGTCATCGCTTCGTCAACCACCAACACCACCATTTTTCCGTTCGGATTCTTACGTATCGACTGCTTTGCTGGTCTCTTTGACGGCAAGTCAACCTGTGTAAGTTTCTTGTGGACGTTATCATCAGCCGTGGGATCTGTGAACAGCTCGATCCACTCGGTCTGGACATTCTCCCAATTCGCGATCGCATAGTCATATATGTTTATCAAACGAGAAATCATGTCATCTGCAGTGGTGGGTCTACTTGGAAACAACCAGTCCCGAAGTTTTGGTGTCACCTCGGGATACCCCGTCGACTCGTGTAAGCGGACGCATGTGTACAGAACTTTCATCTGAGACTTGGCATGTTCCGCTTTGCGTGCGAGCTCGAATAGCATCCGACTCTTGCCAAAGCCGGAGCTCTGCACGACAGCCACGTACGGCGCCTTGTACTTTTGCGGGTTGTACGCTTTCCAGCACCGCCACAGATACTCCTCAAATTTGTTCTGGGCGTCCCCGACGTACTTGGTCTGCGTGAACGCAATCATGAGCCGATCGAATTCCCGTGACAACTTCACCCCAAATTCCTCCTTGGTCTTGCTCGCCACACTCTTCGCCACTGCAATGACAACGGCATCGGACACGGAGCATGACCGGTAGAATCCCCTAATTGCCCCTCTAAGCTCGATATATAGATTGGTGAACCCCTCGTCCCTGTGAACGTTAGCTGCATCCTCACTCAACATCTCTTTAAAATTCTTCGGGGCTACAACTCCGCTCTGCGGGTCATTACTCTTCGCCGTCAGCTGCTCGAAGACCTCCCGGTTCACGAACGCGGCGATGGCCATCGGCGTCACCTGCGTTAGCACAAACCGAGACATTGTTACCACATGCGTACTGGAGCTCTCACTGCCCACCTGACGGTGACGTACCGGTGTTGGGCTACTGTCGGCGCTCTCCATCAAGACGTCCTGGCCAAAGAATTTGTGGGCGAGAAGCTTTTGCGTTTGACAAAGTCGCTTATGACCTATCATCATCTCAGAAGAAGGAAATATCGGTGCAATTTAGCTGATTGATGTGAGCTTTTTCAATCGAAACTTTCTTGTGAATGTAATCATTGAATCCTACTACTTGGTCGTTGATGGATTGGTGGATGGATTTGGACGCGGAACACGAATTGGACATTTTGCCCGACTTCATTCGCGAATTTTCCCTGGGTGCAGCGATCAGCACAATGTGGAGCAACGACCAACTGGAAACCATGCGGAAGTATGCCTTCACGGAGCTCGATTACATAGGAGATGGCTGCGATAAGTTTGTCGCCTACTTGCAGCGGTGCTGGACTGCCTACCAGGATATTCGTAGCCCCAAGATTGTCCCGTGCGCGGCTGTTCTTCAGAGCTCTGGTTTCGGAAAAAGTCGATTGCTCTACCAATTTGCTCGTGAAACACAAACACGAGACGAGCTACAAATGAGAGTCTTGTACATATGCACACGCATCCATCGATCCTCGGGATATCCATCCGCCACAATCGAGCTCACAAACGGGTTGCTCCAGTTTACCTCACACAAGATCAGTCTCCGTTTGGAGGCAATTTATCGCCACGCATACGAAAACTGGCCGAGCGTCGGCGATGAGTGGATTAATCTGTTCACGGACACGAGAGCGGCGGGAATCGTGGAAAACCAGTTGATCAACGCAGAAAACAAATTGACAAACATCAATGCGAAGAGAGCTGATTTACTCAAGGCGTCGACGCAAGGGAATGAGACGGCTGCGCTTGGCAAATTAGTGATTTTGGCTGTGGACTCAGCTAGTGGGGTTTTAACACTGGATTACGGACGATTTGATTATACACTCGGTTTCCGTCGAGCTCTCATTGACGCAAACGAGCGGATCCACAAGTACCATCCTTCGGGGGGTATTTTCGCGGTTCTGGTCGATAGAGACACAAAAATTGCGGGCTTTACACCTTCAGCACAATCAGATGAATTGGAAGAGTGCGTTTTCCCCCCATTCGTGCTTACCCACACTATGGATGCATTTTGGAAGCGTCACTGTGCCGAGCTGGGCATGGACGATATCTCGGCGTACAAGTTTGATGTGACGCAGGATAATCCCTTGCAAGCTTTGAAATCGCTGATACTAATGGGGCGTCCACTGTGGGGCTAGCACATTTTTCGGTGTGAGTGAGCGCTCCCTAAGTGGATTTAATGCTGCTAATTATGCGATTGCATTGGCGTCGCGGAAGTTGCTGGCCGGACTAGTTCTGGGTCCTGAAGCCAATTACAACAAATCTACCATGTTTGGTGTCGCGTCACTATTATGTCGACTGGGACTGCACTTCCGTTTCACAACTCCACAATCCCCACTAGCAGTCTCGAAGTTGATGGCGACACTAGATTTCTTGCATCCAAAACGAGATGGACAATTGGCCGTATATTCATCAGATCCGGTGCTTGCCTTGGGTGCGACCCGAGTCTGGTATTCTAGGACGACGGCGCTGTCGGAGTTTATCCTTCCTGAATTCAAGAGGTTGCTGGTGCAAGACATGCTTGATGTGCACAGTTCGAACGAGTTGGCAGCTTGCATTTTGTTGCTTCTGGCGGTGGATACGTGTGAGGTGGTCGAGTCCGAAGCGGTGAAACACGGTGATTGTGCCTTCATGGGTCATTTTGTGAGTGTTGAGCTGTTCATGCAAGCGCTGGGTGGAATGCACGCGCCACTCATGAGTTCAAAACAAACACTGACTCCTGGCAAAGGGCTAAAGGCAAATTTCGATCAGTGGAGATCGCAATGGTCAACCTGGAAACTTGGATTCACACACTATATACACCTTCGTTTCGAACCAACGGAAGATACACTCTGGTATCTGCTGGGACGACGGGCAGCGGGGGTGTTTCCTCGTGATCACGATGGAGTCGACCTGATAATACCAATGTTTTGCGGGTCGAAGGTGTCAATGATACTTATCCAGATTGAGGACGCCAGACCGCGTGAGCGTGAATCATTCGAGGAGGACCTGCTGCTAATGCACCCTTCATCTGTGTTTGGTGAGGGGAATCCACTGAAAACAAAGTCACCCTGCGAAACAATTCGAGTCGCCATGTCTTTTGGCAAGGAACAGACCGTACTCAGCAGTGATCCAGATCGTTTTTACAAGTGTGGACCGAGTGACCTATCCTCAATCGAATTTGAGAGCACTGAAGCTGCTAGCCACCTACTAGACGGTTCGTTCGTGCTCTGTGTTTGCTTCGTTGGACACGCGTGGAATATTGAGATTGGTGGCATCACGTATCCAGTTGTATTGGAAGGCGCGGCAACCAAACTGGCTGACTTGGTGTCGTCGAGGTGGGACCCTATTGGTTTAGTAGCGAGCGACCTATGTCACCGCCGTGAGGTGGAGCTGAAATATGCCCGTGTGGCCTCTGTAGCCCGTTTATCGGAAGTGATGGCAGACGAAGAATTACTTCATTCTGCGTCCCAAGCGCTACTCAATCAACCGGGTTGTAGGGACGATGAAGAACTGCCAACTGCTGGTAATAAACTAACGAATTATCCGCAGGGAAGTGAGGAATGCTAACGTCCGCGCCAATGAGATGCTGGTCCTGGAAGTGGATCGATTCACATACGTTTTTCTGTCGGAGTTTTGGCTCGTGATACAGTTGCTAAAGGGAAGGCTCACTTGTTCATTTTGCTTTAAAGTGTCCATGCCATACCTCTAGTGGTAAAAACGAAAGAGTTCGAGAAACTATGTGGTCGCGTTTAACAACTAAGTCGAGCAGCACACACTGGTGTGCGCCTCGACAGCCTCATCTCGAATATCAAGATCAGCTCACCCGAACAGGCCAGGAAACGACCCAGGTCGGGCCTGCTTTCTTCTACTTATCCGATCATCTACTAACTTTTCTGCACCCAGCGAATGCATTATCCCTCGCGTTGAGATTTCGTTCCACACGAAACGCTTGGCAGTGAACCAACATCCGTCAACAGCAGGCATGCATGCACCGCAATTCACATGGACTTCCCAAGCATGAGCTAACAATCCCAGGTCATCCCAACCTTCTTCGATCCCAGACGCGTTGTCCAGCCAGCCACACTAAACAGGAAAGGTTGCAGAGAGTTATCCATAATGTCGAGCAGCGTGGAAATTTGCCAGCAGGGAAAGTCCGTTGTCTTGCTCAAGGAATCAAGAAATTCGGTTATAGGCGCTTAAGAGCACAACCACCAACGATGCCAACCTTCCAGAAAGAGTAGGCTGGCTCCTCATCTCCACCGCTCCTCGTATTATAGCAGTGTCGCGAAAATCGTGCCGTGTGGGTATCGAACTACCATTTGCAGTGTCGAGGTCTAGTTTTGTACAAACTGTATATGCTGCCAATGCGCTTGAAGTGGTGTCGGACAACGTGCGCAGACATGCTATGCTACCCAGGATCCGGTCTGATTCAGGTTCAAGGCTGCAACCCGTAGTACACTAGTTGTGAGGCGCTCTGCAACTGACTTCTCAGTGCAGCATGGCTGACGGGGAATTGACATCGTGATCAGTTGTTTATTTGGCGCTCCTGCTGACGTAACCGAGCTGTGTCCGCCACTGATCGACGTTAGTTGAGGCCGCTGTATGCGTGGCGAGAATTTTGTTTCAGATACATTGGTAGAGCACCAAGCCCGTGCCGTTCCCATCTATGAGCGAACAATTGGTGGCTGTGGTGGTGATCTCGGGGGCATACGTTTCTTAGTTACAGGTTGAAGCTGACCGAAATACACACTTTGATTGGCTTCGAGCACGCGTTTGCGGGTTGTCGAGACTCGTTTACAGACTCCGTAGCGATTTGAACGCCACATGGACAGGAAGGCTCCAAGGTTCAGTGGGAACGGCGATACGCACGAACTACATGTATCTCGAGAGGCGGCAATGCCGCGTCGTGCAGCCTTCTCGTATGCGTCTTCAGCGATAGAATTGCCGGCAGCAATGAAGTTGCATTGGTTAGCTTGCTCTGACAGCGGACAGTTTGCTCTAGTCGACATGTCGATTCATTGCCATCTCATCAATCGAATTCATCACTCGCGCCTCATCATGTCGCCCACATTTGCACCACATGTCCATCCAGCTGCACTGTTCCGGCGCCGCGACATGCAGCAAGGCTCCCAGGCATCGGTCGCGGTTCAAATGCTGCAAAAAATGCTGACAAACAGCCTGTACATCGATCGATCTTGATGGCGTGATTATCAGGAAGCACCGCGGGCGCGTGCCATACGTCAGCATCAACTAATCCCATGCATTGTTGACACCCGTAGCTGAGACGAATGGCCAGGAAGGACCATCCAATGCGCTCAACTTGAGCAGTCTCGCCCTGTTGAACTGGGCTGATCGGAGCGTCGTATACGTACCAGTGTTTGGTGGCCTTGCAGTGACCTTACGGATTGTGGCGAACTGGCCAAGGCAGCTTGCGCGGCTTCACTATCCGACGGCGTTGCAGTGGACATGGCCTTTCAAGATGCGTTGACGAAGCGCTCCTGGATGAAGTGGTTAGTTGTTTGCGGGACGGTGATCCGACGGCGCCACATAAATTGAAGCCGTGTTGACGAGCAACTAGGTCGTTCGCAAGAAATTGGTTGCTGTAGCAAACCAATGTACCTGCGCGATCAACTTAGTGAGTCCGCCGTCCGACTTCGCCCTCATTTCTTTTATACGGCGCCAGCAAGATACAAAGCTCACTGCTGCCGACTCCGCTACCGTATTAATAGTAGGTAGCTCAGGGCATCGAAACGCAGTGCGGACACGGCCAAACTGCGCGAGGGGATTGGTGTGCTCCATTTGAACAATATCGTTTCTCCGACGTGATTGGGCTCAGGCGCGAGCCCCGTGGGCAAATGAAGCGGCTGCGTTGCGCTCGCTCAATTTGCAAGACCGGGTCGCCTTCGTAGTACACTGTAATAGCAAGCATTGTATGTAATACAAGCAATACGCGTGTATCCATCTCTCGCCCCGTGTGTGTTCAGCGAGCTGACATGCTGCTCGACTGGCCCCACGCTCTTTGTGTCAAGTTTGCGCTACACTTTGTCTTTTAACGAACTTTCGGCCCAGCAAGTCTCCGCTACCCGATACGTATCCTACAATTCCAGCAGTATCCAATTTGCTCACTTCAAGACATCTTCCGAGCCAAAAGATGCCATCTCTGAATGCCATCGCCGGGCAGCTTCCCCAATTGGACATCTCGGTCCAAGAGGCCAACATGTTGGTCGACCTCACGGAAACGCTCACGCAGCACAACATTACTCAATGCACTACAGTGCTCGTGACCAAAGACGGCCACGCCGATTCCAGAGCCTGGAAAGAACTGCGACGCAAAGACAACATCCGAGTCTACAAGGAGCGACCGCGATCGAAATCCATGCCCACGACTCCGTCACTGCTCCTACTCGGAACCGTGCAGGGCAACCTCGACGACGTCATGTACGCCATCGTGACCCCCACCGAGCAAGCCATGAAGATCAAATCCAACTGCACCAACGACGGTGTGATCGACCGTAAGGTGCTGCACGAAATCGTTCGACCGACCGTCGACGACCCGTTCCGCCATGTGAGTATCAACTGGTCGCTCTACGCTGACTCGGAACCGCACGACTACGTGTGTGTCGAGGCTACCGGTATCACCCACACCCTGCGCGGCGAGCGCGTGGGCTTCCACCTGTCGCACTCGGTGGCGTTCTCGCAACTACAGAGCTTTTCCGAGTCACACGGCGTGGAACGGGGCAACCGATCCATTTGCTCGCTCTACCACGAGACGACGGCGGGTGAGGTGCAGTGCTATGCGCGCGGGTTCTTCGACTTCCGCGACGGTGACAACGAATTGTTGGCGAACATCGCGTTGCACGCGATCGCGAGCCAGTGGCTGTCGTTCTCGCGCCAAATCGAGTTTTCGCACATGAAGAAGCTGGTGTGGCGTCTGCGCCGCAATAGCAGCGACTCGGACGACTTCGTGATGGCTGCGGCCGTTGAAGAGCACAAACGCAAGATGTCGGAGGCGGCTCTCAATCGTCAAGTCACTTGCCGTGTGTGTCACAAGACGTTCGGGCTTCTCGACCGTAAAACCACCTGCAAGAGCTGCGAACAAGCCGTGTGTCCTCGGTGCCGCGTCAAGAAGCGCGTGTGTGTTCTTGCACCGGATCAACGCACGGTGCTCGAGAAGAGACGAAGCTTCTGTGCCCCCTGCATTGCCGAGGCCACCACCAGTAACGCTCGTGCCATTGCTCAGGAGGAACTTCAGCTCCAGGAGGAAGACCACGACCGCGGGCTCAAAGAGATAGCGGAGCAGGGCATATCCCTTGCCAGACAACGCACAACATCGTGGATTGCCACCAATGCCTCCTTTCGGTCGTGCATATAGATAGAGGTCAATTGTACCAAAAGTATCTAAGATGAACGCAGATTATTATTCCGAGCGTTGAAGGCCGCGCCTTAGTGTTCGAATTTCCAAGTCGAAATATTGAAGGTGTACTGCCTTCCAACAAGCACGCAAGGATGAAGACTCCATACCAAAAAAGAAGAGGGCATACGAAAACACATCTTCACATACTCGAACGCGTACTTGTGCAAGTTGAGATCGTGGTCTTCTAGTTAAGAAGGTAGCTGGGAATCACACGCCCGTTGATCTACACGCACTGGTAATACGTTCTCCATCTTCATGCCGAAGCGATCACCTCTATGAACTGCTTTCGTGTGTGCCCCGTTATTTTCATTCAGAGGGCGAATGGTAGTAAAGATCGCGTATCTTGAACCCCTCCTACTTTGCCAACACCTTCACTAGTGCTGGTATATACTAACAGCAGTCTCGGTGATCGCTGACAGAGTCCAACTTGGCTCGGACTGCTTCGATGAGCGCGACTACTTCGTGCATGTCAATGTTGAATTTGCACCTACTCTTTGAGGCGCATATAGCTGCTAAAAGAGTGGTTCTTCGGGTCGAAGGTCTCAAAAACTCCACTTTCGCGTGAGCAGGAAGACTGCTCCACAAAAGTATTTCCACCAAGGCCGATGGTGGTGCGCACGGTTCTTCACCTTGTTCCAGCGCAAAATTCCCATGACTTCCTTGAGACGAAAATCTGCCGAGTTTTGGCAACTGGCCAAACGTGTTCTCAGCAACAAGAATTCGGGTATTCGGGTTTTGATGTTTGCAACTTATGGGCCAGATCTTGAGTATACTCATCGTGCGACTGCTGTCAAAATTCATCCAGATTTGGTGCTGGGTATTGAAGGCTTGATGTTTGGTCCAGACGAAGTCCAGGAGTATGTCGCCAAGTGATTTGCTGGATTTGGGCGTCTTCACGATTCGGTAAGTCAATTTTGTGAGCTTCTCACGCTACTGAACCATGCATCCGAAAAGGTATTCTGTTCCGATTCACAGATCAAGCTGAGTTATCATCACCAGTCCTTCAAGATACACGTTGGTCGCATTGAGCGTTCACCGCGTGGTCCGAAAACTCTTGACGACATGATCACGCGGGTTATCGAATCTATCAACTGCGATAACGTCCGACAAACACTAGCGCGAACCTGGTAAGTTATAATAACTTCGCTCTGGAGAGAGCTTGGCAAATGGAGTTTTATAAAGTTGCATACAGCTGCACAGCAAGCAGTGCTGTGATGTCAGCAGACGTCGGCGCCTTGTTTGTCTGGAGGGGGTTCATCGATTTCACGATTTATTGCGGAGATCTGTTTTGGGGCGTCGAGCTACTGAGAGAGGGTAGCAGGTTAGATGAGCACATTCATCGATTCTTTCCAGGTGAAAAAAACTCGCTGCTTCCGCTGACCGACAATTGCCTGCTCGATTTCCGGCGTGTTTCGGTGGATGATACCACCACGCTGGCAAACTTGAAGAGTTGTGAGGAACTCTTCGTTGTGTGCTATGACGCAAACCTGGCGCATGTGTCAGTCCTGAATTCTCGGTTCACTTGGAATGTCTTCTAGTTTCCGGGATGTCGCGACGGGTCTGCCTCCGTGAGCGGAACCGAAGCCACATCTTTGCTTGTGGTCTCCCCTCGTGGCGTATTCGCTGAGATGTCGAACACGCGGGGGCACTCGTCGGAACAGGAATGCGTCCCCTTTTCGACCAGATTAGTGCTTCTACTGACAGTTGGGTGTAAGCGTTTTACTGAAAAATAGAGGACGGCACGAGTTGAAGAATGAAATGAAACTACAGAGAGAAGAATGACGCAACTCCATTTTTGTGGGATTCAGAAGACAGCGCAGTTGGGAGGCTGTTCGGAGGTGCTCTGCGGATTGCAACCTACATGAATTCAAATTCTCAAGGTGACCCAGACTGTCTTCTCGGATGTGCAGGTGGATTAATTGTACGCCCACGGTATTAATTTTACGTTGAGAGAAGCGAGTGTTTCCATTCAAAATGTTTCTGGTATCTTGAGGATTATATAGGTTTTCTGTTTCTTTTTCTACACTAAGTATGCATTATGCACACCGTTGACGATCCGCTCCTTGCGAATTTCACTTCACATCTCGCTTCCAATCACCCAAGTGAGTTACATCAATACATTCGTCTAGTTTCCGAGCGGACTAGTCCCATCGTCGTGTGTTTTGGATTTTACTTGGTGTATCATCCCGAGATACACTACACTTGTCTACGAATTTTGGGAATGTTTTGTTGTTGTTGCTGTCAGCTACCTTTTCATATTGATTGACCCGACATTAGCCAGATCATTATATTTTTATTGAAAAAACTAATATTATATTCTATTGGTACTACTTCGAAGTACATTTTTTCGCGCTATGGCGATACATCTTTATAAAGTTTTTCATGATTGCATTGTAGGCAAATGCCGCCAATCCAGGACTTCAACGTGAACTTTAATCAGCTTGGTGGGCACGAACGAAATGGCATTGCTTTCTCACATCTTCTGCGACGCAGTTACTAAACTCCGGCGAAGAGGTTCGTCGAATATCGAGTTATATCGCCCCACCTTGGTTATCCTCGGCGAGGTCGGCAGGTCTCATTCAGATATCAGAGCATAGAGAAGCTAACGCCCTCGTGTAATGGTCCTAGCCTGACCACCTCGACCAAGTCGAATATGTGTAGGTTAATGCTCCGAAGTGAATAAGGCACTACAAACGCTGCCACGCAAGGAATCCTGCAGTCGGGCCAGCAGCTTCTGAAACGAGACGTCAGGACTTGGTCGCCACGCCAAACGTTTGCCAACATTTCTCTTGACCCATTATGCTCACTGCCATCGTCTTGGGCATAACCGTTAGGAATGTTTGGGTCTGTGCCATAGCTTTTTCCCAGGGAGTGCGTGGTTGGTTCTGTTCATCCGGCTGTCGACCCAACGAAACTGAAAGTGCAGGGCACTCACACACGAGTGTGTCCAGCAAGAGCACAAGTCGCTGGGCCGTTTTGGTGACGAGTAGAGCTGAGTATTACGGTGAGTCAAGACGGTCCAGACGTCACGCTACCCACTTGACTTCCATTACGGCAGATGGTTACGGGGACAAGGTACTACATGAACCTGCTAAATGTATTCGCGGCAGATGAAGCCTTGCTGACATCGTCGGTCGACGTGCCGCTTTCGTTCCAGTTTCAAGCCTGGACAGGCAGCCGGGCTTGCCTCACCCGCTCCGTCCTTCGTGTCTGCCTTCAACCCGTCACGACTTGTTTGTGGCGACTTCTGCCTTCAAATCTCGGTTTTGGACGGGTCAGACATCGCTCACTTGCGAAAACGTCGAGCTACCCCACGTAGAAGTCGTGCTCCAAGAAGCAGCTTTTCAAATCAGCAAGACGAACGTTGGACTTCATTGTCGAGCCCAGCAGCATTCAAGTGACAAGATTACGAGCACGGACAGCATGTCTCCTTCCAGAAACGGCATCAGGATGCCGACGCTGGAGCTCGAGCGTCACGATGAGGAAATGATGCAGGAGTTGGCAGCTACCCTTTTGCAGCAGAACCTCGACCAGTACAGCGAATTGGCTGTCACACCCGACGGTCATCCAGACTCTCGATCGTGGGCCTCTATCCAGAAGCGCGAGGGGATTCGAGTATACAAGGAGAGCACACGCCAACAGCAGCAGCAGATCAAGTCGCAGGCAGCTACTGGAAATGGCGCTGTTAAAACTGCCAAAGTGCCTCCGTCACTGCTGCTGATGGGAACGATCAAGGGCAGTCTGGACGACGTGCTGTACGCCTCCGCAGCGTCCTCCACAGAGTCGATGCTGACGAAGTCCAAGTTCACCGACGACGGTGTTGTAGACTCCAAGGTGCTTGCT
Organism: Phytophthora foliorum; assembly: GCA_024679135.1. Lineage (NCBI taxonomy): Eukaryota > Oomycota > Peronosporomycetes > Peronosporales > Peronosporaceae > Phytophthora > Phytophthora foliorum. The sequence continues at coordinate 24,413 of JAHWLE010000013.1, forward strand.
CGCATCGTCGAGCCTACAATGGCAGACCCGATGCACTTCCTCAATGTGACCTGGCGCTACTACGCGCTCTCGGAGCCCCGCGACTACGTGTGCCTTGACGTCGCTGGGTGGGGTAGCACGGCACGAGGTGAGCAAGTCGCGTACCACCTCATTCACTCGGTGGGTTTTGATGCGCTCCCCAACTACGAGCACAAAGGTGTTGCCCGCGCCAACATGTCGGTGTGTTGGGTCTTCCGTCAGAGAACGGCTTCCCTCGTCGAATGCTACGCGCGAGGCTACTATGACTTTGACACCACCAACGCAATGCTCAACTCCATTTCAATGCACACGATTGCTTCGCAGTGGCTTTCGTGCGTCAAGTTAGTGTCGTACGCCCAAAGCATGAAGCTTTCCCGGCTTCTAAACAGCGGTAAGGGAGCTATCAGCTCTGACGGTAGCGAGAGCGACAGCGGTGAGGGGGGTGGTCACCATGGAAACAACTACTACGATCCGTCGCAGTCACAAACAATGTCAAGCTCGACGTCTAGCTCGGGCAACTCCATTGTGCTGCTACCTATACCGCCTGGCCCAGCTAGGGTGCCGGCTTTGCGCTGCAAGTTGTGTTGCAAAAGTTTCCGCTTCTTGGGCGCCTCTCGGCGAATTTGTCAAGCCTGCGACGAGGATGTGTGTTCGCGCTGCAGCGTGAAGGAAACGCTGGTCCTGTTTTCCCGTACACGCCAATGCGTCCGAGAGCGCAAGAAAAACTTCTGCAAGCAGTGCGTGGCTGACGCTATGCGCAGCGAGGCTGGTGCTGTGGCACGAGACGACTTCGTTGCAGGCGCACAAGCTCATATCAGTTGGTAAGTTCGCGCCTCCGCGGTTGTTATGGAGATGTGAATTTCTTGAGGTGAACTGCGCCACCGCTCGAAAGCAAGCAGGGGTAAAGGCTGCCAATAGCAGATCCACCCTACAGATCAAGAGGAAGTCTGTGCAGTATCAACTACCCACTCGCAGCTAAGGTACGCCGGCTGCAAGTATCGTATTCCAGACGTAGACGTAGAAACTAGTAGGCCTTGCTTGTTTTCGTTCTCGAGGAGCGAGCGTTGCGATCTAGAGTGACAGCAGTCCGTAATCTACATGGTAGTAGAGTTTTTTGTTGTTGGCAGTGCTTGATACGAGAAATCATATCTTAGGAGAGAGCAATATTTAATGAACAGCTTGGAAGTGCAAATTTTCCTGTTTCGGTCTCCGCTATCGTAATTCCCGTGCTTAGGCAGGATCCGCATTGCACTGTATCCCTCACGTCCAATTTGGAAAGTGAACGATAAGCAAGAAGCACGACCGCCACCGCCACTGGCTTCATTGCCTGTCGACAGCGACAGTTGACTCACATTCGCCAAGACGCTCTAGGACTGTATGTAGTGATATCTCACTTCAACTATAAGTGATAAAGAGAGATACGGGCCTTTGTATGCTGAAATACCCGTATTCGATGATACTATCAGACTATAGAGTTGTCCACTTTCCGACTTGATTGTAGTCAGAACGATACTTTGTCTCTGCATTAGGCAGGCGACTGTAAGCGCTTTCTTCTGGACCCAGTGCTGTACGCATATTTAGTGGGGCGTGCATTGCTATGGTAACAAACAAGTGAGGCCCTTGGCACGGAGCCGAAAGTGCCTCCATGTAGCTACTGGTCGGAACTCCATCATGCGAATAAGACTGACCCGGAGAAGAGGCGGCCACTGTGGTGAGCGCATGCAAAAGAATCTCGCGCCGAGAGTGAGTCGCGCCGCTGCACTCAGCGGAGCTGCATTGGCACTTTGCATCGAGATTCGTTGCGCTTCGTTCGCTCCAGTGCATTTGCTAACTTGCCTTCGTTTGCAAGGTGAGACTTTCTCGCAAGGGTGACAGGCAACGTACTGCTCGATCAGACTGAGCGGTCACGCAGTAGCGTCAAGTTTGTGGTGAGAGGTGGGTAGCAAAGCCGTAGCGCTCGGAGAATGCGGTCAATGTCCTCCTTGCTACCTGACACACTCGTTCTTCCCGGAATCTGTCTGTTGTCGCCGGTCGTGGGTGGTTCCTGTAACATCGATCTAGCGGAGTTGATGTCTTTAACCAGTCGCTAACCTCATTGTGGTATCCACGGCGTGCTCCGTACTCTCTTCAGGACAGCGAGCTGTAGAAGCAGAGTCCAAGACCTGATCCACAGACACGTATTTGAACCTCCGAGCGCGCAACCATTCCGGAGTCATCGCCCACCACCATGTCCAAGGACGACCTGATGGCGCAGGCGCTGCCGCGGCTTCAGTTGTCGAGCCTGGACATGAAGACAATCTTAGAGCTGTCGGTGAGTTTGCTGGAGACGAACCTGACGCAGCAGAAGGAGCTACACCTGACCAAGGATGGATTCCCCGACTCGCGGTTGTGGAGGGAGGTGCAGCGCAAGGAAGGTGTGCGCGTGTTCAAGGAGTTCCAGTCGCAAGGCTCCCTGCCAAGTGGAAACAGCGCGGCTTGTATGCGAGCAGGCGTTGGCCAGCCAGAGGAGTCGGGCATACCATCGCTCTTGATGCTGGGAACTGTAGCAGGAACCCTGAACGACGTCATGTACGCATCCATTGCAACCAGCACGGATTCCATGCGAGCACGGTCCAAGTTTGTGCAAGACGGTATCGTGAACAGTAAGGTGCTCTGCTGCGTGGAGAGTCCGTCGTCGGATGACCCGTTCCACACGCTAAACGTGACATGGCGCTACTACTCGCTCTCGGAGCCCCGCGACTACACATGCATCGAAGCTACAGGGTTGGTGCCTAACGACTATGGTGAGCTCGTGGGCTTCCACCTCGTTCACTCGTTGGAGTTCGGACAGCTCCCGGTATTCCGGAACCACGGCGTCGAGCGCGCGAACATGTCGGTGTGCACGTTCTTCCGCCAGAAGACCACGACGCTCGTCGAGTGCTACTCGCGCGGGTACTTCGACTTCCACTCGAACAACGACATGCTGAACAACATCTCGCTGCACACCATTTCAACGCAGTGGCTGTCGATGGCTCGCCACGTCGAGTGCGCACAGATGAAGAAGCTGGTGTGGTGGATGCGTATTCGGACAGGCCGGGACTCGTTCGCGAGCAGCAGCCAGTCGTCCAGTTCCACGTCGTCCGGTGGCATCTCCGCCATCCGACAAAACTCTCGACCTCGCATGCAAGCCGGGACTCGGTGCCGTGTCTGCAACCGCGGCTTTGGTGGGTTTCTGCGGACCACACCTCGAGCTTGTGCGTGCTGTGCCGAGTGGGTGTGCAAACGCTGCTGTGTGAAAAAGCAGGTGTGCATTGTGTCGTCTCACAACCGGAGCAAGGTGAACGACAAGAAGTTCATCTTCTGCGCGCAGTGCATTGCTGAAGGATCCAAGAGCGACGCCGCTCTCATTCTTCGCGAAGAGCTCCTCGGACACAGGTCCTCGTACTCCTCCACGCGCAGAACTACTAGTACGATGGAAGCCATGGACGAGTGAACGGCCAAAGTAGTATATACTGGCACATTACGCCGGCAGTTTTTTTTCTTCTTAACATTCTCTGAATTTTCATCCAGAGTTTCTACAGAGGTCATTCGACCCAAATTAATCCTCTATTCTTAATATTTTGGCTACCCAAATTAAAATACGATACATCCGTTAATATTAGAACCTCTTATAATATGGCTTTACTGCAATATTAGATGCATTTTGAGATCTCTCTACCCTAACAGGGGTCTTTCATCCTAGTAATAAATAGCATGGTCATTTCTGCAAATATCTAAACTCTTCAAATACAAACTGATATATTAGATACCTTTATAAATGGATACCCGTGGAGAATGAAATAAACACGTGAACGTTGCCACAGGTAACATCAAAACCCAAGTCATTTGAAAATCACCCAGTGAATGTTACTCGAAGAGACTGGGTTAACTTTAATACTTGGTGCGACACGCAGATTTGAGTGGGTTTTTGAGTATGAAAATCTATCCAACCCAGATGCACTGGGTGCTCCTCAATGAGCAAGTGATCATACATCGTAAATACCACGCACTAATACGTCGAAGTCACCCCAACGAGACACGCAAAGGAACCTGCCTACATAGATGCGCTCTATCCTCCACCTACAATTTCGAAGCCACGGTGTGCGGCGTGCAGGGCAAGCGGCGGGCGCTCAATTCCACTTATCTATCCTTCCGGTCCGTGACTACTGTGAACGAGACGTGCGTGTACCGGGTACGTTCAGAGAACGTCCTGTACGAGGCGGAGGCCGATGTCACCGCCATCTTTCCCCTTAGGGGCATTGTGGGGGCGCCGAGACGTCGGCTAAGGACATTCGAGCCGTGGAGAAGATTTACCATGATATTGTACAGGGGACTATCCAATCATAATAACGTACGTACTTGTCAGCTTGTCGTTAGAACCAGCCATTAGACGGTTGTAGACTCGAGCAGGATGCTACCAGACAGCCACCTCAACTAATCTGCTGATATAAAGAGGCGTACAGAGGTCTCTCTGAATAAGCGCACCTCGTCGTTTCAGTAGCCGTCATATCGGATGATGACGAAAACATAAATTTGAATATAAGAGCCTACCTGCTCGCACCATTTCTAATCCCTCTGAGATCGCTTCAGTAGTTCCACTGCGCTTATTAAGAGGGACGTCTGTACTGACATCACGTTGATTTGGTGGTGTTATTGATGCTCAGATTGGGAAGGATTGCTACCGGTAGATGTCGTGCGTAGCAGATGCAAAAGCGTATTCGTGTAGGTTGCCCACGTCGGTTCTTGTTTCTGGTGCTACATGTATCTGCCTTTGTCAAAAGTGAAGTATTTTGCCGACTTCAAATGTTCCTGTCCTAAAATCCAGAGCTTCCCCGTGTATACCACGGCATTAGTTATTTTACAAGGAGAATAGGTTTAATCGTTTCTAATACCAATACCCAGCTGGTGTTTCTATCCAGACAACCAATCGATAGCCTCAGAGCGTAAGGGATCAACTATAACATATTACCCATGTCTGAGAACGGTTAAAGCTCCTTCCGAGGAAACCATACGTTTGCTAGCACTTTTTTATTTCAGTTTTAGTTCTACAGTGTGCGAGCTGTTTTGTTAGCAATGACTAGCTCAGTGTCATCTTGGAATACTGATATTATACATGTACTCAATATCCTTAGGAGTGTTGAAAGCTGAAAGTTAATAGGGCTTGAACTTGGATGCTTACGAACACCGAAGAAGATGAGTTGGAATTTGGGTCGAGCACATGAGGTAATTGTAACTGGGGCGATGATGACAAAGACGCCGAATCAGGATCTTTGTTCGAGTACAACCGTATTCTAAAGGGGTTGTAGCTGTTGCACAATATCAGGTACTTGTTCGCGTGCAACCGTATTCTGAAGGGGTTGTTGTTGCGCAATATCACCGATGGTCAGCATACCAGAACCCATCTGTCTGGCATATTGACGGAAATAGTTGCAAACAAGATGCGTGATTCCATAATCGCGCGCGATATAGAAGTTCTCCTTTTCGAGGTGATGAACGTAAATCCATCCTGCTGCAAGTGACGATGATCTATGAAACGGTACCGTTTCCGTGGGTGATGCTTCGGCAATCGCTAGGAATTGTGGTAGTATACATTTCGAGTAGATGTAATCGGTGAGTCGACGAAGGAAGCAACTAGCGGATGCGATGCCCCCGGAAATGCGACTCGGGATGTTGAAGAAGTCCAGTTGAAAATTGTGGACGTGGACCCAACTCCAGATCGGAGTGCCGTTAACGCTAGCATGGACTCTGCAAAACTCTGGAGGGAACTCAGCTTCCACCGAATCTCCACATTGCGAGCAAAGAAACGTCGGGAGGCTCATACCGGTACGGATGATGGCAGGTGGAAGGTTGGAAGGGGGTGCACCGATGAACGTCGTCACTGCGTCGTCGTTGATAGGTGGGGTGGGGCGGATGTGGGTTAGTCAGGAAAATCAAGACTGCTTGAAATCTGGCAGAGCGGGAAAAAAATGAGCACGGGAAGTGGAAGCACTGGAAAGGGAGCACAAAGGGTTTCGATAACATTCCAGAAGGCGAGGAAAAGGGTAAAATGGTAGTATTCGCGAACGCTCAGGAAGTCATTGTAGTAATATTTATTTTTCTCATCCTAACAAATACAAAGTTATTAATATACAAAGATAACGTACTCTTCCGAGCAATACCTGGCTAACAAAGAGCGCATCAAGGAGGCGCAGAAGCGGTACTATCAACGCACACGCGAAGCTCGGTTAGGTTATCAAAAGGGTTATTACGACAAGAATAGAGATCAGATTCGGACTCGCAAGCGGAAACCAAAAACCGAACCTAATTCAAGCGATAGCGAACCTATGAGTGAAAACAACCTTAACTAATTAATTAGTTTTTTCTCACATAAAAACTCAAACCATATATAGACGAGCACCTACACCATCTGAATTAATTAATTAAAATTCAAAAACTTTCTATGGGACCATGATATAAAGTCAATCCTGATACGACATCCAATAATTATAAAGTCATTCCCACGAGAATAATATCGCCACAAATATATAGCAAATATGCTGCCATACGAACGTGAAGGACTAAAGCGATTAAACATTAATGTAATCCGATGGGGTAGCGATTATCGCGTTAAAGTTCGAGGTAGAACTGGGAAGCTAGTTTATGTTAGCAACATTACTCACCCAAACAATCAAAAGCTGGTTGCAAAGCAGTACATGGTTTCTATCAAAGACTTGGTGAAGAACATATTCAAGGACGATAAGACCGACCCAAAGTATCGTTTCTACAGCGGTCAGCATATGGAATCTCATCTATACGAGGGTATCCAGCCATCGGTGTTCTACGATAGGCTTGAGCAAGTTCTCTTTACGTAAACCAATGCGTTCAAGGTGAATGTTGCTCTCGGATACGAACTGATTAGTCTCAGCGATGAGAATGAAACCAGGTACTTTCACCCGAATCTGGGTAATACCTACGTATTTAATACTCCTGTTGCGGTCAATTGTAAGGCTGATATTCGAAAGAAAATTATTTCGGAAACTAGGTCTATGGAGCTGGCTAACGGTATCGCAGGTTTTCAACCGTCCCCATCCGTTCAAAAAGCTTAACTACCCCAGCTCTGGATACAAGGTCAAGGCGATTACTGGCTTTAAGATTTTCATCTACCATCGCGACCATGCTCTTGGTGATAGCAAAGCTGTCATTCCTAAGGTCATTCACGAAAACAAGCATGTCATCAACTTTCCCAAGACGAACAACAAATGTGTCTTCCATTGTATTGCATGGCATTCGCTGCAAGACCATAAGAAGGACCCTCGAAGAATCCAGGCTCAAGTGAAGGAGGCATTCAAGTGCTACTCTCTTACAAGGGTATTAACTACTCATTGAGTCTGTTCAAAAGCTTTAAGCCTGTTGACCTTCTTCAATTCGATGAGATTGAGGACTGCTTCCAGCTTTCTATTAATATTTATAAGATGGATGTTTCCTCTGGAAACTTTGAATGCATTCGTCGCTCGGACAAGGAGTTTGAATCCATGGCTATTCTATCTCATGAGAACCACGCTCTATACATTAGGAGCATCGATATGCTTCAAAGCAAGTATCAATGTCCTAAGTGTGAAATGGTCTTCATTAGCGCTGACAAGCTTAGCAACCATAAGAAGAACCAATGTGAGCTTGTCGATATTGAGAGTTTCCCAGGTGAGCCGACTATTTACAGACCGCCTCAGAACTCCATCAGATCAATGCTAACGAAGTACTCCATTAAGAAGATTGATCACTACATCGATCACTTCGTCGTGTATGATTTTGAGGCCATGCTGAAGCCGACAGGTATCCAGCACCGTGAAAGCACAGTCTTCACGAATGAGCACATTCCTGTTTCGGTATCAGTAGCTGAAAGTCAGGGAGGAAGTGAAGCTCAAGTTTCGATGCACGGGCTGCGGCAAGTGCTCTCCGGGGAAGTAAGATGCTTTGTAAATGATGAGCCAAAAGCTTTGCTAAAAGATTTGTTTGATTACATTAGCAACGTCGGCTTGCAGATTCAGCAGTACAATGTTCAAAAGTATGAGTCACTTCTCAAGAAGATTATCGAAGCCCACGGGTTTAGTGGTATGGAGATCCCTGGATTCAAGCTTGGGAAGAAGTATTCGATGGATGACGTTGATAAATGGATCAAGGATGGAGATTATGTCAATTTATTCGATTTCCATAAGACGATTTCTTTCGGGGAGGAGAGGTCTGATTACGGTAAAATCAAGCAACAGCTTGATCAAGTACCAGTATTGGGGTTCAACTCTGGTAGATACGATATCAACTTGATTAAGAGCGACCTATTCGCCGTCATTGGTACGTCGAACATTAAATCTGTGATCAAAAACCCAAGCTACATGTGCATTGCTACTTCAGATATGAAGGTGCTTGATATTAGCAACTATGTTCCTGCTGGAACAAGTTATGAGAAGTATCTTAGTACATATCTCGGTGGATGCAAGTGTGATAACAGAATTCAATGTGTCTGTGGTCTTGGCAAGGGTCTATTTCCATACGAATACTTCAAAGCTTTCGAGGTGCTCAACGAGACCAACATCCCTCCCAAATCAGCACTCAACAGTGCGCTTCGTGGTACCAGCATTACCAACGCTGACTACGAGCGAGTAAAGATCGTGTGGAAGCACTATGAGATGAAGTCTATCAAAGATTTACTCATCTGGTACAATAACTTAGATGTGATACCATTCATCAAGGCTATCGAGGCTCAGCGTGAATTGTTTAAGCGTTTTGATCTCGACATGTTCGCTGATGGTGTCTCGCTTCCGGGGCTCTCGGAGAAGGTTATGTATCCAACTTGCTTCAACGAGCTCCAACACCCTAAAAAGACACACGCTAAGGCTTTCAGATTCCCAGCTAAGCGTATGAGCGGCTACGAGCACCAGGATGTAGATGCCAAGCGTGAGTTCAATATGACTCTTGACCATTTGGATACGTTGCTAAAAAAGAAGAAATATATATGTGGTCTATGCTGGTGTCAGCTGACTGTCGATACTGTTTCAGCCGACCGTATCAATAACAAGTTGGGGCATATTGACGGTAATGCTCTTATCTCTTGCGTTCAATGAAACGTCGCACGCGAGGACATGTCTCTCAAGGGGTTCAGATTCAAGAAGCTACTTGAGCTCAACTCAGACAGACTTGTTTATTCAATTGATCGCGAGGAGAAGGACATATACGCTAAGATGAAAGCAAACATTACTGGTGGACTGTCTATAATTATCTACCGCTACGCCTAACGCTTTGAAACTTATATTCGTAACTCATCAGGGAAGCTCGTGAAAAAGATCATCGACTACGACGCCAATGCTCTATACCTGTGGGCTCTTGGTAATTACATGCCTTGCGGACGCCTTACCACTATCCAGGCTTATCCAAATATCGTTGAGGACATCCAGAACGACAAAATCTTCGGGTTTCTCGAGTGTGATATTCGAACTCCAGATCACCTGAAAGGGTATTTTAGTGAAAAGACCCCCATTTTCAAAAATACACTGATCGACTGTACTAACGAGAAGGTCATTGGTGATCATCTGTTTGAATACAACGAGGCACGAGAAAAGGACAAAGCCAAGCCTGCTCACAAGCTGATTTAAAGCTACTTTGGTGAAAAGATTCTGATCTACACTCCGCTACTCAAGTGGTATCTGTCTCATGGAATGGAAATCACTAAGACTTACAGTTTCATTAAAGCCAGCGCTCACAAGGCTTTTGCTCCATTCATGGATGCTGTATCGAGCGCACGTCGTGTCGGTGATGAGGATAAGAGTAAGGCTATGATTGCGGAGATAATGAAATTGGTTGGCAACTCGGCGTTTGGGTGATCTGGCATGGACATCAGTAAGCATAAACAGGTCAAGTACGAGTCGAATGAGGATAAGATCAAGTCGCGTATTGAGCACTTCACGTTTCATGGACTAGAGGAGCTGAACGATTCCTGTGAAATAACTATGAAGAAGCGTCGTCTTAATAACAAGAACCCAATCCATTTGTCCATTGCCATCTATCAGCTTGCGAAGCTACGCATGCTCGAGTTCTACTACGATTGTATTGACTTCTACTTCGATCGATCCGACTTCCAGTATCAAGAAATGGACACGGACTCTGCCTACATCGCTTTCACCTGCAATAATCCATTCCAGGAGTGCGTCAAACCTGAGCTACGTGATCACTTCAAACAACACAAGTACGATTGGTTCTCACGCGACTATAACACGGAAGTAGCTAAGTTTGATCGTCGAACCCCTGGTCTATTCAAGGATGAATGGTCTGGCGATGCGATGGGCTCACTCTCGAGTAAGAACTATATTTGCTATTTTCCAGACGAGTCATACAAGGTGAAGGTTTCAGCTAAGGGTGTGCAACAAAGTCGTGGTCGTAATGAGGATGTACTCAACACTTTGTGGTTTGAGTCTGTTGTTCGCGACCTCATCACCCTTCGTGGTACTAACTAGGGATTTAGGCTGTCAAAAGAAACTAAGTCAATCATCACATACAGTCAGACCAAAACTGCCTTATAATATTTCTACGACAAGCGACAAGTGCTTGAGGATGGAATTAGTACCATCCCACTTGATATTTAGAGGTTCTCCAACCTATCACATGTTTTTTCTTTGAATATTATATATGAATCATGCATGAGGTACTAAGCAAACTATATTACAACCCTAAAACTGGTTATGTTGGGGCTCAAGCGCTTTATCAGAAGGCTCGAGAGATAGATTCTAAAATAACGTTAAAGGATGTGAAGGATTGGTATGCTACTCAGTCAGATATTCAGCAGTTTCAAGAGCAAAAGAAGCGATATGATGGGTTCAAAATTGCCTCTCATAACCCCAACTCCTGGCAGATAGATCTTGCTTTCTGGGGTAAACAACTGATTCTGACTGGTATCAATATCAACTCCCGCATCGGTTACGCAAAGCTCTTGGTGAATAAGACTGTGCCTACAGTTTTAGCAGCCCTCAAAGCGTTTGTTCGACTCCACAAAGTCGATATTTTAACGAGCGATAATGGTAGTGAGTTCATGAATGCTCAAACTCGAGAGTTTTTTTAAGTCAAAAAGATCGAGTATTTCAACAACGAGCCAGGTGATCATGGGACTATGGGCAAAATTGAAAGATTCAACCGAACTATAAAGCAGAGACTAACTAAGATTTGGCTGAGCGATGGTCGCCCGGGAAGGGTTTCACCCGCTCCATCTCCTTAGCGGATTACACAAAAGCTAATCAGCGACGTTATTGGCAACTACAACAGCACTGTTCATCGATCGATTGGAATGACGCCAAATGAAGCTAAATGCCAAGTAATGGAAACAGATCTGACTCATAACCAAGGTGAAGCTGATGAGATAGAGAACGAGTTCAGCGTTGGGATCAATGTGCTCTATCGACTAAAGAAGGGAACGTTTGACAAGGAGACTGCACGTTGGAGCAAGGCTGTATATTCAGTGGTAGGGATTGACGGTTATCGAGTCCAAATCCGCTCGAAAAATGGGCATACGCTTTACAAGGCTCCAAATGACCTCAAAAAGATTCAATCAGAGACAACTGATGCTACAATCAATCGAGGCGATATCCTTGAAGCTGAGAAGATCTTAGATCACAAAAAGATGCGAACTGGTAAGTTCAAATACTTAGTTCGATGGCTTGGGAATGAGCCTGATTCCTGGGAGCCACAAGATAATATCAGATTAGTCAATAAGAGTAGGAGGTCGACTCTTGAAAACGAGTATTGGCTGACTAAAAAAAAGAGACATAATTAGCTTGATAATAAATTTGATAGAGACATCATCTGTAGCTTTGACTCAAGTATATTACTTCCACTATTTTATTGAGATTTTTTTTGGAAATATCTGACTTGATATATAGACACCAACCCATAAGAATGCGCCAGAACTGCTTACAAAAAGACCGTGAGCTTGGTAAGCTACGGCGAATGTTGTGGATCATTCAGGAAGTAAACAGAATCAAGAACGAGTTGATGAATCTCGATGCAATATCAAATTTTCGTAAAACGGTTGTAAATCGTAAGTATCAGCGTGAATTAGAAGCAATCGTTGGTGTTCCGTTTCATTGTATCAAGGATCGATATTTCAATCTAGTAAATCAAAGAAATCATATCTGTCATTCACATGCAACATTTCGCCACGATTCAGTTATACCGAGCTACTGGTAGCCACCGAAGGTTGCGTGAGAAGGCAACGTCGTTGCCCGAGTAATCTTCGATTACGACTCTTCGAGCCAACAGCGTTGGCGAATCGACAAACATAGTTTGTCTCGATCACTGGTAAATTATGACTACTCATTTTTTTTATGATATCCATGATATAGAAATTATTTCTATATCATCTATCGTTTCCAAATTTCTCATCCCTCGCTCAGAGAGAGCAAAAGCGACAAGAGCTTCTTGAGAGATCTCAACGACGTGTTCAACAAGCTAAAGCCAAGCAACTTATGTATGAAGGTGCATCATGGGCAAGCGACGTAGATGGCACTATAAGCATACTGAATTCAAAAACCTCCACATCAGCTCAGACAGATATGTCTGAGCCATTAAAAAAAACAGTGAGTGATGAATTCTCTCAGACAAACCCTGAGGTCTCAACAACATTTCCTGAAGTAAATATTATTAACGGTGGAGTACAGGCTCGTCCCAATACAACTGATAGAGGGTTACAAGCAAGCTTCAATACAACTGATAACGACGACATTCGGGATTTCCCGTTTCGGTTCAGACGCAAGCAGTTCCCGATCCAGACTGCGCTCGCCATGACGATCAACAAGGTACAGGGACAAACGGTGCAGTATCTGGGACTGTACTTGGCGACACCTTGCTTTTCGCATGGCCAGCTGTACGTTGCCATGTCAAGAGTAACTTCAAGATCAAGATTCAAGGCGCTGATCGAGTTTCCGGACCGGGAAGAAGAAGATGGAGTGTACACGGCCAACATCGTGTACCGGTAGATCTTTGAGACGGCGTAGGCAGCTAAGGCAGTTGGACGCAGTTTCTTTTATAACAATACATATATTCATTTTTGCGTAGTCCAATACGTCTTCAACCCCACCAGTCCCCGCCCAGCGAAGCAAAGGAGGGGACGGCCGAGTAGTGGGGCGATCTGGCACAGCGAGCGGAACGGGTTGGGACCAACCACTCACCTACCGCCCGCAACGCGGGCGGCGCTTGGCTAGTCTACTATATACCAGCCCATAATTTCAACATGTCCGTTTGTCCGCGGTTATGGTCCATATATTTCTTGGTATTACCGGTATTCGCAAATTTCTCAGTATTATTCGCAGTCGATTTACATTTTCCTTTCGGAGGTTGGTTCCAAATTCCTAAAAAATCTCCAACCTTTAATATAGAAAATAGGTAGGTAGGTTTCCTTCCATAAGTAGTAAGTTGGTACACTAATGCCGTGTTTTACACGGGGAAGCTCTGGATTTTTGTTATCGAATAGTCCAACTTAGGTCCTGCTACTTGAAGCTTTGTCATAATGATGAGGCATCCTCTCGTCGTCTGCCGACGGACCCCAACGACAGTGAGCGACAGAGGAAGGGACATATCAGTAAGTTGCGTTAGTGCTCCATGCTCCACTGTATAGCAGCAAAGCGTCATTTGTTGCGACCTTACAGTGGCTTACCAACAGTGAGCTGCTTCACTTGTCGAAGGAAGGCTTCTGCCTGGCAACTTCTCTCACTGCATGGTGGTAAGGTTCAGTGTCGTATAACCCACGAGGATACTACCTTCGTTTAACCCACTACCCACGAGGATGCTATCTTCGTTTGACCCACTGTCTTCGTGCAACATTTCTGGGTTATTGGATTTTGATGTCTTCCCTAGTCGCTACAGTCAACATTCACTGGATTTTACAAAGTGTCATTAGAATATCTATTATTAACCCTTTCGCGAGCCACTTAGGTAAACTATAGTATACGAGTGTAATGTTAAAGGGCGCAAAAATCGCCCTTTTACAAATTCACGGTACTCGCATTGCATATCTCTTGTAACAAATCAGTTTCAATGATTTGATGATAGTGCCTGATATACGTTTGTTACTTGGTTTCAGTATGGTGGGATGATTACTAATTGTACTGTTTATGATATGTTATAAAAGACGGTAGAAACAGACTTGAACTTCTGTAAAAGGGCGCAAAATGCGCCCTTGTACCGCGAAAGGGTTGAAACACGGTTATCCTCAAGTTTGTGAGATATATGTTTTATTATGTATTACGTATATGGTAAAATTATGTTGTATCACGATGAATATGACCACAACGAGAACTCTGGATTGTTTTTACATGTAATATAATAGGTATTATTTTGGTCACAGGTTTTTCAAAGGGACGCTATATCCAAGTTTATTTTAGGTTACGTACCAGTATCAAAAGAAAAGGTTATTTTGGGCAAAATGGTATCCCCTCAAGACTCTGGATCTAGAGAACTCGGTAGCTCAGGTGGCAACACTTTGACTTCGCGACCGGGAGGTCCCCGGTTCGATACCAGGCGCCGACAAAATCCTCAAAGTATAATGGAGGTGGGCATGGCCTATGCAATTCAGAAAGTTAGTACACTAAACCTGCTAACCGACCTACCCACTTTTTTGTAAAAGTTTAGTTTTTTATTGAAACTTTGGAGCCTTGGAAAATAGAGACATATAATGGATGTATAGAGTATTTGAGTGGTTTACGTAACTCAAAAAGTGGTTCCTAGAGGGTGGTAAAGGGTTCCCAAACCCGAAGAGCGGCCAAGATGTCGGCAGAGTACTTCTCCCTCTTTCTTATTTTTAATATGTTATAGTTATGTGCCACGTAGTTAGTTTTGCTATAGGATTAGACTGGTGATGCTGGGCAATGCTAAGACGAGCTTTGATCCCAACAACTTAGAGTGACAATTGAGGCATACGTCCTCCACGGTTTTCCTCAGACCAATGGATTCCGATGCAAATTCAAATATTAAGACTCTTATTTTTTAATTAGGATTTGAGATAGATTGTGTAATACCGGTACCCGCTGCACAATCATTTTAATACCGGTGTGTACCGGTTGCACAATCAGAGGGGAAACCAATGTCCGACGTCATCATCGCGGTCGGCGAGATCCTTTCGAGTCCAAAGAAGATCCACGACGGCGGCAGCGGACGTGATCGCTGCACCTCGATCTGTAGTTACAACAGTGGTCGCTGCGACAGACGTGGCAGCGCCAGGATCATGACTCCTCTTCCTCCTCACCTTCTCTCCAGCATCGATCGTCTCAACGCAGCTCTGGAAGTTGCAGTGGCACAGCCTCCACCGGCGACTGGCACGTTGCGTGTGTGCCAGGCAACGGAAGATGAATGGAACGCGTTTGTTGACAGAGACGGACACATCGTTCGACCCAATTTTCTTGAATGGTTTGCTGACACTGGAGAGATCCACATCATCGAGTTTGCCGACGCTCACACGGGAAATATGTTGGTGAGTTTTCACAAGGTACTTCATTTGCCGAGCAGAATGTTCATCGATGGCTCGCAACGTACATGGCCGCCAAGAATTCTCAGGGGCGACGATGGTTCCCAGACCTCAGTTATGGTCCACGCCGAACAACACCGGGATCCGTGCTTCCTCCAGGCGTTCCAATATTTGACGACTTTCGGACGATCAAAATTGAGATTGGAGTCTCACAGCTGTGGGGCATGGCACAAGGACAACTCGACCACAAGGCGATATCGATATGGACTGTGATGCCAGGTGTTGGGTACGTGCTGTGTGTGAAGTTCGATCCCGACTTTGCGAATGCCGAATACAAGTTGTACGATGCTCAAGTAAATCCACTGGTGCAGCTGGCTCCACTTCCAATTGTCGCTCCAAGAACCGTGATCCAGTTGGACGGACGTCGAATCCTCGGTATTCCGCCAGGGATGGCGCTCCCGATAGCTTTCCCGGCAACTCTGTCGGTGGATTTGTACTCTCCATTGGTCTGGGCAATGCGTTAATCAGACGCCCAGCGAATCTTTTACGCAGTAACCACTCGCTTACACCCGCGTCCATTTTTTCCGATTCTATAATTGACAACCACAGCGACTCCTGCAAAATCTCATACCGTTTTGAAACAGCTCGGAGAAAATTCCCACCAGCAGCCTCCAGCGACAGTGCAAGCAGCTAAAACAGCGTATCGAAAATGACGAAACCAATTCACCAACATGACTAATCCATAGTAACTCTAAAGCAACGTGATTGACCCATGATGTCCTAATTCATATGAATTGTAGTATGCTCCGTTTCGCAACTCTCAGCTGGCTGTCGTTAAAGATCCGTTATATGATGATTACGCTGTGAGGTTATCGATTATTAATACTAGTAACTGTCTGATTGAAATCACCAGTCTCGCTGAAGAAGCTCCAACCCTTCTCAGACATGGTTAACATGTGATAGATGGCCTTACACTCTGAGGTTCTCGATTGGTTGTCTGGTTAGAAACACCAGCTGGGTATTAGAAACAATTAAACCTACTCGCCTTGTAAAATAATGTTAAGAAAAAAAAACTGCCGGCGTAATGTGCCAGTATATACTACTGGTCAACTTCAAAGCAAACGGAAAGCATACTGATAGGTAGGAGGAAGTGTGTGGCAGCATGCCATCGACTGGGGCTGAATATATTGAGTGGGGTTTGTTTGTGTTGTTGGATTGGATCACACGACATGCATTACTATGCCAGAGGAGGAAGGTGCTGCCGCAGCTCCCAATTGACACCGCACACAATCTATAGGTAGCCTTCAGTGGAAAGACAAACTAACTCACATGCGGCAAGGCAGGCGAGGCGCTTATTCCTCAATCGTCTTGTTGCGCATCTCCGACACCTTGAAGCCGGGCATCTCGAACGACGTGGCAAGTGCGTTCACGTCCTTACGCAGCTGCTTCACGCCCTCGTGGACGTCGGCAGCCTTGACAAAGTCCACCAGCTTCTTGCCGCTCGTCGACTGGATCTCCACGCACAGCTTGACAGCACGGTCAAGGAACTCGGCCACCTGAACGAATTCGGCCTCCTTGAAGCCACGGCTCGTCAGGGCGGGCGTGCCGACGCGGACACCACCAGGGGTCAGAGCACTGCGGTCGCCCAGCACAGCGTTCTTGTTGAGCGTGATGCAGACCATGTCGCACAGCTTCTCGAGCTTGGAGCCCGTCACGCCCTGCGGACGCAGGTCCCACAGGATCAGGTGGTTGTCGGTGCCGCCCGTGCACATGGAGTAGCCGAGGTCGGACAGGGTCTTGGCAAGGATCTTGGCGTTGGCCTTCAGCTGCTGCACGTAAGTCTTGAACTCAGGGGTCTGCACCTCCTTCAGCTGAGCAGCAATGCCGGCAATCTGGTGCTCGTGGGGGCCACCCTGAAGAGCAGGGAACACGGCGTTGTTGATGCGCGGCTCGAAGTTGCGCTCGTCGCGACGGAAGAAGATCATGCCAGCACGAGGGCCACGCAGCGACTTGTGCGTCGTCGTCGTCACCACGTCGCAGTAGTCGAAAGGGCTGGCGTGCTCCTTCGTGGCGACCAGGCCGCTGTAGTGGGCCATGTCGCACATGAGCAGGGCGCCGTTGTCGTCGGCGATCTTGCGGAAGGCGGCGTAGTCCCAGTCACGCGGGTAGGCGCTGCCTCCGCACACAATCATGGCGGGCTTGAACAGAGCGGCCTGCTCAGCGAGCTTCTCAAAGTCGATCAGTCCCGTCTCGGCGTTGACACGGTACGGCAGGCTCTCGAAGTACACGGAGGTGGCAGACACGGCCTTGCGCGTCTTCTCGGCCTTCGAGTACGTGTAGAAGCCGTGGGTCAGGTGGCCTCCACTGGGCAAGTCCAGGCCCATGATGCGGTCGTGCGGGCGCAGCAGAGCCGTGTACACGGCAAAGTTGGCCGGGCTGCCCGAGTAGGGCTGCACGTTGACGCCCCACTTGTCGGCGTCGAGGCCGTAAGCCGTCAGCGCGCGCTGCTGGCAGAGGATCTCGATCTTGTCGATGACCTCGTTGCCGCCGTAGTAGCGCGCGTTCGGCAGGCCCTCGGCGTACTTGTTGGTGAGGCACGAGCCCAGGCAGTCCATGACGGCGCGAGACGTGAAGTTCTCGGACGCGATGAGCTCCAGGCACTTCCACTGGCGGTTCTTCTCGGCTTCAATGAGGTTGAAGATCTCAGGGTCCTGCTCCTCGAGCGTGGCGTTACCGGCCTGGCATAGACAAGAAGCAACACGCAGAAAGGTGAGTTGCCTGGCTGGGCTTTACACCGCATAGCGGAGAAAGGAAGCTGCGCGCACGTACGAGAACCATGGTGGCGAGAGTGTGTGTGAAGGTGCTTGGGCTGGAACGAGCCAAATGCGGAATGCGGCGGTGTCCCGAAGCGCCGCCGGACACTGCAGCGACCATCACTCTGCCACATCGCACCGGATCGCGATCCAATTGCACAATGAATGCGTTGTGGGAGGGGTTTAAATTCAGCAACTGGTCAAATCATTGTTTTGGTGTGCGCCACGCAATCGAAGATCGCAGGTTCAACCGGCTGCGCAAAGGGCCGTGCACCACGCACTTGCGCGTGTTCGACCTGTCAAATCGGATCCCTAACCCTGGCACGTTCCTGGAGTGGCTCACACCGCCACAAGTTTAGGATCCTCTCTTACGTACGATCCGTGTGTTGCACACCACAGCTCAGATAATCCAGGCCGCCTGCAAACCATGGCTTCCCCTGCTGCGCCCGCGTCGACACTGCCCCCCGCGGCGCTGGAGATCCTGCCGGACATCATGGTGCGTAGCGCAGACGCTCCTCTCTCTGCACATGTCAAAATTTCCCCGAAAATCTCTCTACACGCCGAGAAAACCGTCCATCCCTCTGACATGTATCCTTTGCCTTGCTCTTCTCCGCAGGCGGCGATCGGCCAAACGCCTTTGGTGCGCATCAACAGTATCGGCAAGAAGGCCCATCTGCAGTGCGAGCTGCTGGCCAAGTGCGAGTTCTTCAACGCTGGCGGCTCCGTCAAGGATCGCATCGGCAAGCGCATGGTGGAGGACGCCGAGGCCGCTGGCCGCATCAAGCCGGGCGACACGCTCATCGAGCCCACGTCGGGCAACACTGGTGGGTGGCAGCTGCTGAGCTGGTGCTGGGGAGGAGAGAGCTGACGGTTGTGCTGTTAGGCATCGGCTTGGCGCTCGCGTCTGCTATCAAGGGCTACCGCTGCATCATCACGCTGCCGGGTGGGGCTGCTGCATGGTAATCGCCGTGCTATTTGAGTGGGGTATGCTGACAATTGCTTTGTAGAGAAAATGAGTCTGGAGAAGGTGAACATCCTCAAGGCGCTGGGAGCGGAGATCATCCGTACCCCCACGGAGGCTGCGTGGGACTCGCCCGAGAGCCACATTGGCATCGCCAAGCGGCTCCAGGCGGAGCTCCCGAACGCCCACATTCTCGACCAATACGCCAACCCGTCCAACCCGCTGGCGCACTATGACGGCACGGCGGAGGAGATTCTGGACCAGTGCGACGGCAAGGTTGACATGGTCGTCATGGGCGTCGGCACTGGTGGAACTATCTCGGGGATTGCGAAGAAGCTCAAGGAAAAGTGCCCCGACGTGATCGTCGTCGGTGTGGACCCGGAAGGATCGATTCTGGCACTGCCCGACTCGCTGAACGACAAGAACCGCCTGAAGTCGTACCAGGTGGAGGGTATCGGCTACGACTTTATCCCGGACGTGCTTGACCGCAACCTAGTTGACAAGTGGGAGAAGACGAACGATCAGGAGTCGTTCATTATGTCACGCCGTCTGATTCGCGAGGAGGGACTGCTGTGCGGTGGATCCAGTGGTTCTGCCATGGCGGCCGCTGTGCGCGCTGCCTCCACGTTGAAGCCTGGCCAGCGCTGCGTTGTTATCCTGCCGGACTCGACGCGCAACTACATGTCCAAGTTTTTGAACGATGCGTGGATGTACGAAAACAAGTACGTGGAGAACACGGTGCACACGCGTGAAAACTACTCGAAGTACCGCAAGGAGACGGGCACGTGGTGGTCGGAGCAACCTGTGTCTGTGTTGGAGCTGCCTCACCCGTCAACGGTGGCCCCGCACCTTTCGTGCGCTGCTGCCATTGAGACGATGGAGCGTCACGGTTACGATCAGCTTCCTGTGGTGACGGAGAATGGCACTGTACAGGGTGTAGTGACCATTGGCAACTTGCTCTCGATGCTGTCTTCCGGGCGTGTTAGCCGCACTGATGCCGTCGCGACTGTGACTTTCGGCAACTTCAGCCGCGTTACCCACGGGAGTTCGCTAGCTGAGCTTGCCACTATCTTCGACAAGGATTACTTTGCCGTCGTGACCTCTGCTGACGGCAAAATTGCTGGCCTCGCTACGCGCATTGATTTGCTCAACTACATCACCAGCGCACACAAGGACTAAGTGGGGAAGAGATATTGATTGCTGTATTTCGATCTGATACGTAGGTTCTTAGCCGGAAGTAGTGGTTAATACCCAATATTGGGCCATGGGTTTTCTCATTTGTCGTGTAAGCTTAGTGCGGGTTGCTCAGAGCATTGCGGGGGTAGAGAATACTTGTATCGTGCTACGGAGTTAGTTTGCTCCGCCAACCGTCATTTCTTATCTCGCACATTACAGGAAACTACTCTGAAAACAAACGCAGGTCAGCCCAACGGCAAATCAGTCAGCTGAACCCCGTTCTTACTCTTGGCTACGGTAGTCTAATATGTAGACGACAAAAACTCGTTGCGACACGAACCCAGGGATCATACAGACGTGGTTCGTAGCTGTCGAAGAAAGCAATGTTGCTTGCTTGACAACGCTTTCACGTGAAGGATAGCTTGTCAGGGCGAAGACCAAAGCGAGCTGGTGACGCGATGGTGCTGTGTCCGAAAGAATGTTTCTCGATCGATCTGTTGGCATGTGGGAAACCTGCTGACCAAGTTGCGGTCTCAACACTCGACGGACCGCTAGCCTAGCGGCTAGGGGCCCCCTAGCGGTCCGTCGACCTAGTAGGGGGTCAAGCTCTCAGACGAGCCAATAGTTTTCAGGACCTACCTGTACTAAGAAGTTCTTGGTAAGCCCGTCACTACATGTAGCAGGCTTGGACAAAATGGTTGTGCACTGGATAGCGCCATCACACGTCATTTCAGAGGATTGATACATGTATCCGTACCACGATTCACATTGGATTTTGCTATAATATAACTCGGACCAACACCCACGCAAAATTATCTGAGACTTACAAAGATTGGCGAGAATCATTCGGTACGATTGGAGTGTACGCAAGGTACCTGTCACCGCAATAGTACTAGGCGTCTGACTCTGTAAGACATGGCCAACATGTCCCTCCGAAGCCAACAATTCCACGTCATGAGTGTTATGCTACATGTAGCGTCCCGGGGTCTCTCTTTTCTTGCGACGAGGTTCATTGTTCGTTTGGCGCCCGAAGAGCGGAGCGCAACACCCACGTTACCAAGCCAGCCCAATGAAGGCGATTCTCCTGGAAGCGGCAGTCTTGTTGGCGCTTACGCTTCAGAGCGCCACAAGCGGACTGAGCATACCAAATCCAGAAGATGGGCATCGTGCATCCGTCATTCAAGCCAAAGCCCAACTAATCCAGAATGTCAACCGAACCTACTCTGTTGGAGATCAGACCTTCGTGTTGAACCCTGGTCCTGAGGTGTCTACAGAGTCAATGCTGTACTTCGAGCACCTGGTGGGGCAGGCCACCGCGCTAACAGCAACAACCAACTTCAACGCCTCCAAGATCGAAGCGTTCCTGAACGAACGACTTCCGCTTACACGAGAGGAAGATTTCCGACAAGTGTATGTAGATTTGGCTGCCACTGGTATGATTGCTGCACCTTTAGCACTCGACTCGAGTGACGAAAACTTTGGCGCCATGAGACTCAGCATCCTCGGCAACAACCTGAAACTGGTGCACAGCGGCGAGTATGCCGAATACCTGTGGGAGGTTCCGTCGTCTCTGTTTCAAGAGGTGTGTGGGGAGCTAGCGTTGGCGAGTGCCTTGAAGCACCATAAGCTGTACGTAGCAGACTTCTCCGATTACGGTGATTTGGTTGACAATGCTGTCAAGGACACCAAGTACATCCCTAACGTGATTGGATTCTTCTGCAACAACATCGAGAAGCATCAGCTACTCCCGCTGGCAATCACACTTGTTGATTCGGAGCTGACGTACACAAAGGCGGACTCTCCAGGCGAATGGCAGCTTGCAAAGATGGCGTTGCATGCCACAGAAGTGAACTTCCAGCAGATGCGGCACTTCGTTGAGACTCACTTGATCTCGGTTCCGGTCCAGGTCGAGATGATCCGCAGTCTATCCAACGAGCACCCGGTGTATGCATTGCTGGACTACCACTTTTTCGCGGACTTTGGCATGGAATACTTCGCTAGGCGAGAACTGCTGAGTATTGGTACGCCGTACGACCAAGTCACGGGGTATGGTGCTACCGGATCTCTTCGAGCTGTAATGCGGGAATTTGAAACGACTTCCATAGCGCTCGACCTACCGACAGACTTGGCTGCTCGCGAAATCGAGTTCCTGCCCGACCATCGGCTGAACCGCTACGGCACAAAGTACTACGACATCATCGAGGTGTTCGTACGAAAATATGTGAAGGCGTTCTACCCAAGTGACGAAGCCGTTCGAGAAGATGCCGAGCTGCAGACGTGGGCGACACGAAGTTCCTGTCTCGAACACATTCACGGATTTCCGTCTATCTTCTCAAGTCACGACGATCTTGTGCGAGTATTGACGTATTTCATTTTCCAGAACGCTATCAAGCACCATTTTATGAATGGGCAAGCGTCATGGCACAGCATCGCGCCTCCATTCCATGCTCCAGCGCTCTACAATAAGCCCCTGCCGACCATGAAAGGCGTGGAGGTAAATCCTCTCGACTACGCGGTACCGAGTGACATGGCACCCAAAATGGCGTATTTATACTCGTGGTTCACGCGGGAAGTGCCTGCCAACGCCTCCGCGCTACATTTCTACAAGGCTGAGCCTTTCACGAGTGAAGCTGTACTAGCGGAGCCGATCCGGGAGTTCCAGCAAAGCATGCGCGACATGGAACACTTTGTGAACTTCGCCGAAGAGCAGGAAGCATACCCAACCAACATCTTCAAGCCGTCGTCGTTGCCTTTCTACTCGTTTATTTGACACCTAGACAGCAGCACAGCTCTCAATCTTACCATAGCTCTATTACTTGCAAAGGAATGAATCCCTATCAACTTCAACTTGGCGCATACAAAACCATAGTCAACCAGCAAAAGTGGAGCCATCTGTATGGCCACTCACGATACTGTTCAAATGCGGCAATACTGAAACATATAGCGCAGTCTACTTCTGCCTCAATGCTGGTATATTGGCCGCTGGTGCATCATGTTTGCAGTATGGCCTTACACTGGCCTTGCGCACAAACTCCACTCGTGGCTTCCTTTTGGTAACAGCTTGACTCCAGTCTAGAGCAGCATGGCTTCGCGAACGTAACCCTTCGGAGCTGGACTTTGTGTTGACGATCTGTGAGCACTTAGCGACGCTAATCGAGGCACGGTGTGCGATGTGGCCATGCGCAGATGCCGTTGATGTGTGTGCTGGGGTAATGGCGGTTTCTTCAAAACCAATCTCCGTACTACGTCTTATTGCCAGGCAATGCCAGCATGAAAGGACCGCGTGTCGGCCGTACAAAACCTCTACCGCTGGATCAAGGTAGCATCGAGGGCCCGTCCTGAGAGCACGGCTTAGCAACTTTGTTCCTGGATCCTGAGGCTGGCAAGCGCCTCGACAGCGCGCCTCACAAAGGAAAGTAAAGATGTGACGGGGTCCGCCAGAGTTGCTAGCACTGAAGACCATACCAGAAGGTTCAGGAGCGCCGCACGTCGATGCGGAAGCCTCCGAGCTGAATCAACGCCCGTCCTCGTTCAATGGAGACCAGGTATGGTACAATCTCGATGGGAAGCCAGTCGGCTCTCGATCCAGTCCGAATTTCGCCACGAAAGACTCGCCACCGTGAAGACAACTCGACTGGACATAATTGTCGGCTTTCGCTCGCAGCACCGCGCTGGAAGTCTGAAGTAGCTAAGACGAGCAGCACACATCGTAAAAAGCAGAAGACAGGTCGAGACACTCACTTCGACATGCCGACGCAGCGATTCTCGCACTTGCTGAAGCCATTGCTGTGCTCGGAGCAAGACGACGCCAATCTGCGCGAGTTGGCAGAGACCTTGGTGCTGCACAACATTGAACAGTTCAACACTCTGGAGCTTGGGGCGACCGGAGCACCGGCGAACAAGAACCGCTGGAAAGAGTTCCGAAAGAAAGAAGGCACAAAGGTCTTCAAGGAGCGCGCCACTAAAGGTGAACCGCTGGAGATGCCTTCGCTCATGCTGCTGGGCACGGTGGTGGGCAAGCTGGAAGACTTTATGTACGCCGTCGTGGCCTCTTCGACAGAGGCAATGCGAGTCAAGTCTGCTATTATCCAGGACGGGGTCGTGGACTGCAAAGTGCTGCGCGAGGTGGTGGCGCCCAGCATGGACGACCCGTTCCACCACGTAAGCGTCAAGTGGCGCTTACTCGACAAGCCGGGCCTTCGGGATCACGTGTGTGTCGACTCGACTGGGATTGCTACTTCGGCTTCGGGTGAACGCATTGGTTATCACCTGACCCATTCGATTGGGTTTGAGCAGGTCCCGAGCTTTGCCAGTTACGGCGTCGCGCGAGGCAACATGTCTGTTTGCTCGCTGTATGTCCAAACCAGTCCGTCGGTCGTCGGGGTGTATGCCCGCGGGTTCTTTGACTTCAGCCAAGGCAAGTACGAGCTGATCAACAACGCCGCTCTCACCGCCACCGCGATGCAGTGGTTGTCCTTCCCTCGCAAGGTCGAGTGCGCGCAGGTGAAGAAGCTGCTTTGGACGATGCACAAGAACAACAACCACGAGTCCGTCATGTCGCTGACGAGCGAAGAGGGCAAGTCCAAGACGCCGACAGCAGCGCTGACGCCAGGCCTGTGCAAGGTCTGCTCCAAGAGCTTCGGCTTTCTCGGCACAAGCCGTAAATCTTGCAAGGCCTGCAACGACCAGATGTGCGCACGATGCTCTGTGACCAAGACCGTGGTGATGCTCGCGCCGAACAAGGTGTCCGTGATCGGGAAGAAGCGTGCATTTTGCGTGCAATGCATCAATGATGTCGTGCGGACCGACGCTGTGCGGATCGCGCGCGAGGAGATCCTCAACGCCGGCAAGCAGGTAGCCGCCTACTTTTGAGACTTTATCCGCTGGGACGAACAGCGGACCCCGATGTTAGGCGTCTAGATGTGTAAAATAGCAACGGAATGCACCCAACACATGCACACCACAAGTTGCTCCACCGAAAGCCGCGAAATGCCGCTTGTTGGATAGAAAAGAGGAAGCTATTTTTCTTCGGAGGTGGCTTCGCACGCAATTCCCGCACAAGAACAACAACAGGTAAACATGGCTTAGAAACAGTACTACCGCCGGAAGTATCCCATTTTCGACAGCGACTGCAAGTTGTGTTCGAAATCGAAAATTGGACCCATAGTTCAGAACGGAAGCTCCACTCAGCGGCAACTTCATCTTGCTTGGCAGTTTATGACAATCAAATGATTGACAAGCGTGTTTTGGTTCGACCTCTTTCCTAGAACGTTGCAGCGAAAGTTAGAAACGAAACATATTAGCAGCAACTGCACAGTACTACTAGGAAAAGTAATACAGTGCCAAGCAGACTCCTCTGACATGCCAGCTATTACAACGACACCTACTAACGCATCACCCTTCTTCTTGGGACAACGTACGACGTATGCTTTCACTGATCACGTGGCGGACGTAGTGGAGGCTGGGCACAGGGCCCGCTGCACCAGTACTAGTCTCAACGTACTACCGCAAATAGTACTATCTGATTTCGAACATCAATGCCCCGCGGCTCTACGCCGACGGCGG
This sequence comes from Phytophthora foliorum, assembly GCA_024679135.1. NCBI lineage: Eukaryota > Oomycota > Peronosporomycetes > Peronosporales > Peronosporaceae > Phytophthora > Phytophthora foliorum. The sequence goes on from JAHWLE010000013.1 coordinate 50,439, forward strand.
CCGATTGGCGCTTGAAGTGCGTGGCGTCGTGGATGCGCCAAGAGCTCGACGGTCTCCACTATCCATTCCTCGATTGGGACTTTATCAACGCAATGCGTCCGCAAGACTTGATCCACTACGTTCCGCAACTGCATTTGGTCGAGTCGGACGTGACGTCGCTCCGTGACTTGGCCGACACGTTGGTGACGCACAACATGGAGAGCTACAACGCGCTGCTGACGTCCCCGGACGGCCACGCAGACGCCCGACAATGGAAGGAGCTCCGCCGTAAAGACGGCATTCGGGTGTACAAGGAGCGGTCCAATGCCTCTTCGCTTCCGTGCATCCCGTCGCTGCTGCTGCTCGGGACGGTGGTCGGCCGACTCGACGACGTCATGTTTGTGTCGGCAGCGGCCACCGACGAGCAGATGAAGCTCACGGCCAAGTGTCTGCAAGACGGCGTGCTCGACAGCAAAGTGGTGCAGTCCATTGTGGCTCCGACAGAGCAGCAGCCGTTCCGACATGTCGGCATCAAGTGGCGGCTGCACGGCGCCCGGGACTTTGTCAGCGTGGACGCCACGGGCGTCGCGACGAGCTCCAAGGGTGACCGGGTGGGGTACAGCATCTCGCACTCGGTCGCGTTCTCGCACATCCCGAGCTTCGACAAGTTCGGGGTCGAGCGCGCCAACATGTCGGTATGCTGTCTGTTCCGTCAGAAGACGCCCGAGACGGTGGAGTGCTACGCACGAGGCTTTTTCGACTTTGGCGGTGACAGCAACGAGCTGCTCAACACTCTGTCCATGAACGCGGTGGCGACGCAGTGGCTGAGCTTCTCCCAGTACGTCCACTGCGCCGAGATGAAGAAGCTCGTGTGGCGCATACGCAAGAACTCGGGGCTGCCCGTGAACGGGCCGATGACCATCGAACCAGTGGACGAACTGATGCGTGCCAACGTGGACAAGAGCGACAGCGGGTGTGCTGTCTGCAGCCGCAGCTTCGGCTTCTCGCTGCGGAAAACGTGCAAGATTTGCCAACGCAGTGTCTGCTCCAGCTGCAGCGTCAAGAAGCTCGTGTGCGTCATGGCGCCCGATCGCCGCACTGTGCTGGACAAGAAGCGCACATTCTGCAGCATGTGTATGTGCGAGGTGGCCAGGAGCGACGCGCTGGTTATCGCAAGGGACGAGATCCGCGAGCTGCAGACACGAGAATCGCAGTCGGAGAGACAACCGCAGGACGACGAGCCACAAACGGCCTCAGACGAGCAGCCAGAGCCGCCCTGCACGCTTTAGCGCTCATGACAAGCTGCGGCGCTGAAACCAAGTATCGGCCACCTCGACCCGACGCAACCAACCTCGAGGACATTCGTGTGCTGTGCGTGTGAGTAAGTAACTCTGCAGTACCATAGCCAAAAAGTATCTGAAGAAACAGGAATGCCCGTGACGCCAACGAGCTATTGTGCTCAGCCATCTTCTCGCTTCATAGCAAGTTGCAATTCCAGTCTTGCAGGTGCCCATCTTGCCAGCAGCACGCGAACGAAGCTGCACTTGTCAAGCGTGGCAGTCCATTGGCCCGAGCCATCACGCTTTCCGGACTGTGCCGTCACTAGCAGAGACGATTGGTCTAAGGAGAGAGCCCAGCGCTGGACTCGATGCTGGACTCAAGCCAACTTAGTCACACCGTCAAGACAGCCCACGATGAATCCGCAATCGACTACCAACTCATTCGGGAATTCGTCAGAGAGACCACAGGACGGCACGGTATCAACAGTTCACCGCAACATGAAATCCGTTCGATCCGTCGTGGACGCTTTACCACCGCTGAAACTCAACGACTCGGAGGAGATCGAGCTGCAGAACCTGTCGGAGAACTTCGTGCTCGCCAATATTGAGGAGTATCTCGAAATCGGCGAAGATGTCCGCAAGACTGGCAATACGCCTCGAGCGTGGCGAGAACTCCGACACAAGGATGGAATTCGAGTGTACACGCAGCGTAGCAAAAAGAGCAAAGACCCCGGAACCGCGGAACCGAGTGTGCCATCGCTTCTGCTCTTCGGGACGATCCAAGGTGCGTTGAACGACGTCATGTACGCAGTGTCAGCGTCCAACGACGAGGACATCAAGGTCAGGTCCAAGTTCGTGCAGGATGGGATCGTGGACGCCAAGGTGCTGCATGAAGTGGTCCGCCCCACGGTGGAGGACCCGTACCAACATGTGAACGTCACGTGGAGATTGTACGCTGTGCCTGAAAATCGCGACTACATTTGCGTTGAGGCATCTGGGATCGCCATCACAACGGAAGGGGAGTCCATCGGCTACCACATTGCACACTCGGTTGCATTCCCCCAGCTGCCCCCGTTTCAAAATGCCGATGTTGAACGAGGAAACCTGTCGGTGTGTGCGCTGTATCGCCAGCGTGCGCCAAACAGTGTCGAGTGCTACGTCCACGGGTTCTTCGACTTCCAAGAGGACGACACCGTGCTCTCCGCCATCTCCATGAACTCGATGGCGAACCAGTGGCTGTCTTTCTCGCACCTCATCGAGTGTGCCGAGATGAAGAAGCTCGTGTGGTGTCTGCGCAGGAAGTCGGCACGGCTCAGCGACACTTGCAGCTCCAGTAACAGCAGCTTTGACCCCCAGATTTATCAGCGAAGGAAGAGCTCAGCCGTGTCGAACCATTGCAGGGTGTGCACGAAGAGCTTCGGGCTCTTGGGCTCTGGTAAAAAAACCTGCAAGGTCTGCGGTCAACTGGTGTGCGGGCGATGTCATGTGAAGAAGACAGTATGCACGGTCAGACCTTGGGAGAACACAGCGATTCTCGAGAAAAAGCTGCCAGTGTGTGGCCCATGCATCCACGACATCCTCAAGGGCAACACTCTGGATGTTGCGCGGGACGAAGTTCACCTCCGTGTCTACACTCGTGACTCGGACTGGTGGTCGATGTCCGAGTAAGAAATGCCGACTAGGACGGCAGACAGTTTTGATGTATTTATGCAGCAACTGGGATAGTGAGAAGCGTGCACAACGATAAATGAAAAATCGATGGTAATTCAAAGTCTACAAACTGTAGTAACTCTGGTCCTTACAGCTCTGTATTCATGAAATCACGACGCTTCTTTCTTGATCATCACGTTGCAAGTCGCAAATTTTATCCAGCCATCACCTCATTTTATTCATCAAAGCTTACTTGTAGTCACTACCATGTAGCGTGGTCTCTCGCTTGCTTGAAGCACTCAGTTGAGTGGATTCACACGAACTTCATTGGTTGGTGGCATGCTGTACTACAGCTTCATGTCCGCTTTCTCTTGCCGACAGTGATCTACTTGGTAATGAACTCGTGGGAATCCGAACTAAACGTCGTAATCGTCGACTAACATGGTTGAGATGTCCAATATTGTCTCTTGAACGGAGAGAGCTCACCACGGGTAGGCTGATTAGGATGATCCAGATGCAATTTACCCAACTAGACACACTGCTAATGATAACGTATGTGGTCTTTTACTTTCCTAGTTCTTGCTCTGCGGAATCGACAGCAATCTTCGCGATAGTAGGAGACGACCTAATGCTCCGAAGTGATGATTTAAACAATCCAGTCCTTGCCTGGATGGACTTGACATTGGATCTCTGGGGCGTTAGTGATGCCAGTTTATCTCTGCCCGAAGAGATGAAATATCTCTTACTTCTCACGGTGGAATTCTTGCTGCTGGCACCCGAACACGCCTTTTGACGAACGTTCTGTATGATGCATGCAATGAGGGTCACCCGGTTGCCAATACCTTGTGCGAATTCCCACGTGACTCCTTCGATTTAATAGTGTGCAAAGTGTTTGAACCGACAACAACACGAACACAAGCTTTTCACCAGGAATAAAATAATATGAGCACTATGACATTGAATCGACGTGATTCTGAGTCTAGCCTCCCATTCTTGTCTGTTACGAATCGCTTGGGATCGTATCGCTCGAAATATCGATTGACGGTACACAAGGCAACTATAAGTGAACTGGTCTTCTTCGTGGGCGAGCACAAAGGCAGCACTTCGTTGTGATGGGAACTCGGTATCTGTTTTCCTAACACAAGTTGACTGTTGAGCGTCAACTCCTGACGCTTTTCACTGTGATTGCGTCCAGAAGAAAGAAGTATGAGTAAAAGCGAACGATTGTATTTTGTACAGCAAGCATCTTCCTTGTCGGTAAGATGTCTTTCACGAACCTACAAACTACAGCGATGAAAAACACCTAACTAGCACCTTGGAGTCAAGATACTTTTCGTGAGTCGTCGAAAGTAGAGGTTGCGCGAGCCTTCACGGCAGTATTGGACTATCTTGATCAAATGCAAGCTCTTCGCGAGCGATAGCAAGTGTGTCACTTTCCGCTACATCGTCGAGGCATCCACGACAAAATGAATATTTCTTCTCGAGAACGGCGCGTCCGTCGGGGGCTACAGCATATATGACCTTCTTGACGATACATCGGGTGCACACTAACTGCATGCAGCTAACGCAGGTTTCCCGACTGGTACCAAGGAATCCGAAGCTGTGAGAGCATAGCGAGCAGGCCCCAGGACGAATAGCCGGGGGAGGCGCCGCCTTTGGAGACGATCCGTAGCTTGAGCAGGTACTGGTACTGCTGCCATCCGAGCTGCGACTGTCAAGGCAGCTCCTTCGTAGTCTCCACCCAAGCTTTTTCATGCGTCCACACTCCACTTTGCGTCCAAAGGAGAGCCATTGCGATGCCAGCGCCTGCAAGGCTACATTGTTGAGCATCTCGTTCTTGGTCGGGAAGCCGAAAAATCCCCGCACGTAGCATTCGACCGTGGTCGGCGTCTTCTGTCGATACAGCGAGCACACCGACATGTTGCCTCGTTGTATCCCACGCGTTTTGAATTCAGGAAGCTCCGAAAATGCGACGGAGTGCGACAGGTTGTACCCGATCCGTTCGCCCTTGCTCGAGTTCAAGACTCCCGTCGAATCCAGCGAAACGTAGTCGCGTCCTTGGTAGAGCTTCCACTTGATTCCGACATGACCGAACGGGTCCTCCATCGATGGTTGGGCCAACTCACACAGCATCTTGGTATCCAGTATGCCGTCGTTCACACAAGTAGATTTGATCTTCAACGCTGCGTCTGTGGCGGCCACTACCCCGTACATCACATCGTCCACCGTCCCCTCCACTGCCCCAAGCAGCAACAAGGACGGCGAGAACGGTGCTCCCCCACGAGTGGAACTCGGTCTTTTTTCTCGGTAGATCCGCAGTGCGTCTTTGCGTCGCATCTCCTTCCATTGCCCCGAGGCAGCGTCCGGATAACCTTTTTTCGTGACCAGCAGCATGTTGCACTGGTCCAAGTTGTGCGTCACTAAGGTATTCGCCAATTCCCGCAGCATGTCGCGGTCTGCATCGGAGACCGTGAGCTCCGGCAGCAAATCCACGAAATTCAAGTCGGACGAAGCCCTTTTCATCTTCCGAGGCGGTTGGTGAATGTCCAAATGACTAAGAGGTTTTCGATACAAAAGAGGGCGACCGTAGTTGCACGAATGGCCAGTGCCATACTGAAGGCTCTACTCGTCACGCGTTGTATGGCCAATGCACACGAAGAGTCGCAACTGACGTCGCCATCGCCTGTCAGCCAGCGAAGGTTAGGCGCATAGCCGCGCGCAGACGAGACCCCATTGGCTTATATCGTTGTGAAAAATAGCCGATTGGCTGATGGATCCGATGGCTACATTGAAGTGGTCGTGGATACTTTACAGTTTGCTTTATTGATTCGAGGCGTCTACCATGGACTGTGTTTTCATAGCGAGAACTCGACGGGGTCGCTGTCGCGGCGCTTGGTCACGAGTTCTTCGGTGGCGATGGCCACGGCGTCGCTCTGCACGGCTTCGTGGATGCATCGCGAGCAAAAAGCGCGTTTTTTCTCGAGGATCGAGCACTGGTCGGGTGCCATGACGCACACGAGCTTCTTGACGCAGCAGCGAGAGCACACGGCGTGGTCGCAGCTCTTGCAGGTTTTCTTCCTGCCCGGCAGGAAGCTGAAGCTCTTGGCGCAGACTCGACACGAGGAGTCGGAAGGCTTCTGCTTGGGTCGCACCGGCGCGAACTTGTCGTCGCTCTTCTTGCGCAGACGCCACGCGAGCTTTTTCATGTGCGCGCACTCCATGCTGCGCGAGAATGACAGCCACTGCGTGGCGATAGTCTGCAGAGAGAGGATTGCATTGCCGTGCGTGCCCGTCGACAGGTCGAAGAACCCGCGCGTGTAGCACTCGACCGTGTTGCTGGCCTTCTGCCGGTAGAGCGAGCACACCGACATGTTTCCTCGAGCGATGCCCAGGTCGGTGAAGGCTGGCAGCTGGGGGAAGCCGACCGAGTGTGATACACTGAACCCGACGCGCTCGCCCCATGGAGCCTGCATGATGCCGGTCGTGTCGAGCGTCACGTAGTCTCGGTCTTCGTACAGTCGCCACTGAAGGCTCACGTGGTGGAACGGGTCGTCAACTGTTGGGCACACGAGTTCCTCGAGCACTTTACTGTCCACGACTCCGTCTCGGATGCATGAGGATTTGATTTTCAGGGATTCGTCCGTCGGCGCCACCACGCCGTACATGATGTCGTCCAACCTGCCGACCACCGAACCCAGCAGTAAGAGCGACGGGATGGCCGGCGGACACTCGTTTGCATCGCGTGGGCGTTCTCGGTAGATGCGAATACCCTCGACCTTACGAGTCGGCGTCCAGAGTCGGCTGTCAGGGTGGCCGTCCTTGGTGACACGCAAGTTGTTGTACTGCTCCAAGTTGTGATCGACGAGCGTCGTCGCGAGCTCATGGAGCAGCGCTTGGTCCGACTCGGGGATCAGGAGAGCCGGCAGGAACTTGGAAATGGCCACGGGCTTCGGCATCGTCTCTGCGGTTGAACAAAAGTCTAGCAATGATCTTTTCAGTGGCGCGCAACGTTCAGACCACACGTGCTCCGACTCGAACAAGCTCGCGCCGCAGGACTCGCCATGCCTAACCGAAATTTCTGAAGGCGTGAGCTGCGTGGCACTTCCAGCGGAGACCTGGACACCCGCTTGACAGATCTATCCAGGATACCGCGTAAGTGAAGGCAGTTCCGGCGCGAGGACAGGGATACGCGGGTCCTTGGGTCCGGTCTCAGTCGGAACCAACTCGTGGAGCTGTGCGTCGACGGTGCCGAAACCCAATCGAGGGTTGCAGCGGGGCATTGACAAGTCTTCTCGGTGGACTCGCACCAATCACCCGCTCTACCTTGCCACCATCAAGGCCGATGACTCAAGCTCCCGAGATGACTCAAACGCTGTGGAGATGGAGCTTATCGTTCATGCAGACACTCGGGAGAGCATCTGCACTCGCTGGACCCTTATCACTTGTGCTGGTCTGGCTGAGCAAAGTTGGGCTGTCCTCCGTAGGAGTCGTTTGGGTTGGCTTGAATTGCCCAACGACTGTGCATACCGGTCGAAGAAAGCAGAGCTTGCGTGCTACAGCCTTTCACCGACTACCAAGGCACCTGCATGTTGTCGCTCGAGCACTGGTGCTTTCTGGTGAGATCTGCATGGGTTTGTGCGCACCGCAAGAGCTCAAGTCGACCGAACGCATCAGCTGCCACCCAGTGCGAAATGAGGCTTCAGCTTGTCGAGGAGCAGCGTAATCGGTCAAGTTCGCTGGAGCTGAAGATGCCAGGCCAAGCTTTGCTTTTCAACGTGTACAATGTACTTCACGATCACACGTCCAGCAACGAAACTCACAAGCCACGCACGCTCGAATAGATAAAGAGGGACAACTTGTGGAACGGGTATTCATATTTGAAATGCTAAACGCACGGGCGTTCAACTCATAAGATGCTATGGATGAGAAATGCAAACAAGAGGAAGCTGCTCGATAACAACGGTCAAGAGCTCGCAACCTAAAGGGGTGGAGGTATTCTCCTTGCAAAAAGAAAAAATGAAAAGCGGCGTGATCGAAGTAAAAGCCCAAGTCGACTCACAACTGCTGCCACTTAGCTTGTGCGCACGCTTGCAGCGTCGGCCATGGTCTTCCAGTTGGTCTCGCAGATCTTGATAAATGACACAACGCAGCCGAAGAAAATTCCGGCCGTGAGGCCGAGCCACATACCTTCGACACCCATTTCCATCCGGAAGGCCAGGTACACACCGAAGGGGAGACCGATCACGAAGTACGCGAACAGGTTGATGTAGGCACCCAGCATTAGACGCCCCGTGCCGCGAAACACACCTTGCATCACGGCGTTGATTGCATCGCACATCTGGTACGGCATCAGGAACAGTAGTGCGTGGCCCGCCAGACCGATTGACACAGCATCGTTGATGAAGATTTCAGGGATGTAGTAGCGCGTGGCGATGATAAAAACGGCGAGCACTGCCGACAAAGACACAGAAAGCACCATGCCCAGCATCGAGACCATCTTCGCGTGGTGCGGCTTATTGCTGCCGGAGTAGTTGCCAACAAGCACGTTGGCTGCCACCGAAATGCCCAGGAAGAAGTTGAACGCAAACGTGGACACGTTCACCAACACCGAATGGACGCTGATTGCTGTAACACTGTTTGGCAGCCAGCCCACGACCGCTGCCATGATCTCGAACGACCACCATTCAAGCAACATCATGAACATTCCTATTGAGAAAAAAAAAATAGTCAGCCTCAGCGCATGCAGCGAAAAACACTAATACGTGAACATACCTGGAATGCCCAACGTCAGGAAGGTGCCGAGATGGTGCACAGCCTCCTTGGTCTGCCAGCCAGGCCACCACTCGGCGGGGATATGCGGGTTGCGCATAAAATATGGAACGAGACACAAGGGAAGCACCACCTCCGACAACAAACGTGCAATGGCCGCACCGTCGAAACCCAACGGCGTGTAGAACGTCAAGTAAACGCCCAGAAGCAGGTTCACCAGGTTGCTAATCACAGCAATATACACCATCGGCAACACCACATTCTGGGCTTGCATCACCTTCTTCAACATCTCATAGACGTACATGGCCGGAATACCAGGCAACAGGATCTGGCTAAAGCGCCCGGCAAACTTCGCGACTTGCGCAGGCTGGCCGATCATAAGCAGGAACGTCTCCGTATACCAGTTGATGAAAAACACGGGGATCATAGCGAGTCCCAGCACGATCAGGCCGCTCTGAAGGTAGATACCCAGCTTCTTCGGCTTTCCAGCGCCGTACGCCTGAGAGCACAGTGTGTCCATGGCGGTAGCCAAGCCGAATCCGACACCAATAGCAGTAAGGTTCATACACATGGTCGAAAGGGCCACGCCGTCCAGGTATTGCTTCGTCAACGGCGAATCCAAGTGGCCCACCAGCGTCATGCTCACAAGCTCCGGGAAGAACTCCAACACATACGTAAAAGTGACTGGATATGCCAACTTGAACAGCTTCCGCAGTTCCGTCTTGACCTCTGGGTGAGCGTCGCTTTCAGGTTCTTCCAGAAGAATACCCGACTCAATATCCGTTTCCGAATCGTGAGTGTACGACTGCAGCAATGGCAGCTTTTCTGTAACCTTGTGCGCCTTGTTGATCGGCTTGGCCACTCGTATCTTCGATTCCCATTGATCCACAGCCGAAAAAGACGACGAGCGAATGGGGATCGCCACTGGGCTGTCCGAGCTGTTTGACGAGCTGTACGAGCTCATGGACGTCTCGGAATCATCACCAGATTCCTCCGATAACACGCCGGAGTGGAAGTTCGCCTTGGAGCGAGCAGCCGCGTTGAACTGCTTCTTGATCTTCACCGCGCCGCGCGGACTCAGCGTTTGATGCGCTTCCAAGCTCCACTTCTCGACATTGGACTGCCACGACGTCGCACTGGAATCATCTGCAGGAGGCTCCGACTTGGAGGACTTGAGAGTACCGTAACCGGAGAACTGCCGGGTCATGGCGTTCTTCTTCTTGGGCTTGGCGTCCTGCACCGTCAATGGCTGTAGCTTGACTTTCCTGGCGGGTTTGGCGTCGCCTCGCTTGGCCTTGGGCTTCTCGTAGGCGGTGCCGGCTGCGTCAGCTGCTGGCTGTGTGCACCGACGTTTGGCTTGGTCTTTGGTGCGGGCCACAGCAAACGGAGTGCGGCCATGGTTTCGTATTAAGCCGCTATTGCCGCTACTACCGCCACTACTGCCGGAGCTGTCGCTCTCTCCGGCACTGTCGTCCTCGCCGACATTGGCACTGATCATCCCCATCGTCCTCCCAGTCTCTGCTTGGCTGGTCGTCAGTTGGGAACTGGGCTATGGACCGTTGAAAGTTAAAGACGCTTCGCGGTCTGATGAGATGAAACGCCTTGGAAATGATGCGTTTGTATGGATTGATGCTTGGATAAGCTGCCATGACGTCGCGATAGTCACACGAAAGTTAGTACGAAAAGCGACACCAAAAGCCGTAGCCAAAAATAGCTTGGTCTCCGCTAAGGCCGGCCATACGAAAACCAAGACAAAGCGCAGAATCAAGTAATGAAAAAGCTTTTACGTACACGACGTCGAGGGTGGTCCAGGTGATGCAGTCGGCAAATTTCGCCATACAGCGGGGGTGTCAAGGCTCCCTCTTCTTTTTTTTAGTTTCGAGCTCGCGTTGCGTTGGGACCCAAGCAAGGCGAGGCGAGTGGTGTGGTGGTTGCAAAAGAGTCCTGCAACGGGGGAGTCACTCCAAGGCGTTGGGTGGGTAGCTGAAGCTTTTGAGGCAACGGTTGCGCCGCTTGGGCTGGGGACTTCTGCGTGCGGGGGCTTTGGAGGACGCTTGCGTGCGAGAGCGGCAGTTTAGAAATGATGGGACTGGTACAGCGCAGAGCGAGTAAAAACAGTGTTTTATTTTTGAAATGAATGAACCCCGACAAAATGGTTTATAGAGGAATAAACGTACGCGGTTGTAGATGTATAGAAATGGCTGTCAATATTGAAAAGAATGTGAACGCAAATTATCGCTGTACGCAGTGGGAAAGGGTTGACCTTTTATCGCATCGCACGTTGGGTGGAGCAGGAAGATGTGTGAGCGCATTTCTTGCTTCCGCCCTCGCCATACGAGCACGGCGTCACGGCCGTGATGTTGACCTGAACGAGGTCCTTTTGAGACCTTGCCTGTTGTCCTTTCGAGATCTGCTTGTGTTACGATCGCGCTTCGTCCTCTATGTGCAACGCGCGTAGCACAAGCATGTAAATTATACATGTATCTCGCCAGCTGTGCTACCCAAATGCTGCGACACGATCAGAGACGCTGCAAAACTGGCTCATGCGCTGGTTTTTATTCTTGTGGCGCAAATGCATGTTCTCAGCATATTTTAATAAGCACTTGACGGAACATGGAGTAGGTAGGCAACATGCCGAGCGCGCGCTTCGACTATCTGGCATTGCGGTGCTGCGCCCGCAACTTGAGGACAAATCTTGATGAGCTCCTCCCAATATTCTGGTTTGAACACCGCGCGAAAAAACATGCAGTGTGCGCCACGCTATTCCGTCGACCACCGAATTTGAAGTTCACACATAATCAGGCAGTCTCCCAAATTCCAGTGTCGTACCCAATGTATCCATCACAGTCCACGTGGCTGTATTACAGTGTACAACCAGATCTGACCATGCTGGCCTCCCGCTCGCTGCTGCTCGGCTGTGCGCTGTCGCTGGGCTGCGCGGCCGCTTCCCTCGACTTCCCAGACCTCACGAGCTACGCGCAGCCGTGCGAGCCCTTTACGTGCCGCCCGAAGCGAGCCCCAGCCCCTGCCAAGTGAGTCAGCAATTACCGTCATCGACATGGCTACATTTGCCTTATCTTCGCTTTAATTCACCGCAGGGACTTTGAGTTCACGGCCAACGGCTGCGGCACGTCCGGCATGCCCATCAGCACGAGCACCGACTTCCAGGAGTGCTGCGATTGGCACGACGCGGTACGTTCCACTGCTGCGCTATCAGAGAGAGGCCACGCCGCCTAAAAGACGTTTCGTGCGGATTGAGGCAGTGCTACAGCGTGTGCGGCATGCCCAAGGGCAACTGCGAGAAGCGCCTGCAGAAGTGCATGAAGACCAGGTGCAAGGAGATCACGGACCCCAGCAAGCGTGACGAGTGCTTCTCAACGGCCAAGATCTTCTACATCGGAGCCAATGTGCGTCTGCCCTGGCTTTGGTGCGTGTGCAAGTAGCTTACCGTTTTCTTTGTGACTGCTAGATGATTGCCTGCCCGGCGTATCAAGACGCCCAGAAGGAGGCCTGTGAGTGCGTGCCGACAGACAAGGTCGCTGCATCCAACCGCGAACGTCTGGTGTACTTCCTCGAGGAGAACGGCGCCCCAGAAGAGGAGCTCGAGGACGAAGCGATCGACACGCTGCTGAAGAAGTACAAGGGGCAGGAGCCCACCATGTTCCTGCGCTTGCTCAAGAAGAACCCCAAGGCGCTCAAGGCCGACCCACACAAGACCAACTTCATGGACGACGTCCTGAAGAACGCAGAGGACGATCTCGGCCCCAAAAAGACCGGCAAGAAGAAGAAACGCAAGGTTGTCGAGAAGGAAGTGCCCGTGGACGAGCATGAAGAGCTCTAGAGACCCACTCAACTGAACCTGCGGGAGCTGATCACTTAGACAACAAAGCAGAAGATTTCTCTCTCTCTTAAGCCGTAGGGTCTTCTGCCACGTCGCTCACGTACTCGGGTCTGCAGATGTTCACGCCGTACTCTTTCAAACTGGCCGCGAGGTCTTCCATGGTCAGCACCGCTCGAGTGCCAGTGGGAGAGGCTCCGTCGGGCGTCTGCATGGCCGCCAGCGCCGCAGCCGCCGAGGTGGCCGAGCTGCCCTGCGA
>JAHWLE010000014.1:0-62280 GCA_024679135.1 Phytophthora foliorum
GTGGGCGGAGCTGGCCCACTCGATCGAGATGCTGCAGGTCTCGGACCGGGTCACGGGCGAGGACAAGTACGTGCAGGTGCGGTGGGCCGGCCGCAACAATTACGGCTCCAACTTTGACGCGCACCGGAACGCCGCGGACATGGTGACGACGCTCATGCGGTGGGAGCTCGGCACGATCGCGCCGGCCATCCAGCTCATCCCCAACGCGGACGACTCGGAGTGACGCGCTGGTAGGATAATTTATCGTGTCCAAAGTACAAGTTTGTTTCGTAAATGAAGAGCCAAAGGCTTTGGCCAAGTGCTTTCTTCAACCACAGCGTTTTGCCACCACCGGTGCGGGTGGCCTGTGTGAAGCCACGTCCGTAATCACCCTTCGTGCAGTTGAAGGCCAAAGGCAAACACAACCAAAGCAGTACATGCATCCATGTGCGGAGGTGGCTCCATGGCCATTTTCCAAGGCGAAAGTCGACACCAAGGCGGTCCCGAGGAATCGCCACCTGACTCAGGTCCTGAGCGCAAGAGGGGCCCATCGCCGCGTCGACAAGTTCAAGTGGGAACCTCGGCATCAATCAAGTGGACAGGATCACACAGTTGCCCTGAAAACAAATGACACTGACAGCGGCTTGTCGACAAACTGAAGTTGCAGCGCTCGAGTCAACCGCATGATCACGATGATTATGGGCGGCCTTCCCCATCCGCCAGTGGACAAAATGGTCTTCCGGAGTCCATTTCCCGCTGGACACCTCACCCAGTGGGTGAGCTAGTGGCCAGAAATCTTTCCTCGGTCCTTCGATCCATAACTGATAAAGACGCACTATCAATAGGTAAAACTTGGTACAACACATCGTTTGAGAGAATGAAGCGCGAGGATGTGGAGTATCCGTCTGTGGACTGGCAGTCGGACGCCGACGCGCTGCTCGAGTGCATCGACGACGTTACGTGGGACGAATTACGGGACCTATCGCCGCCTCAAACGCCGCGGAGCTGCCCGTTCCCGTCGCCCTCGACGCCCGTGGACGTCATTCGGGGTGCCAGTCCAATCCAGAGCCCAGCCGGTCACGTCCTCAGCAGAGGGATTAGCCCCATCCGCGGAGAAGACGAGGAGCCGTTGGCCCAGTTGGGAACAAGTCTCGGGTTCGGCATGCCCGCGTTCGGAGCCGCGATGCCCGTGATGGACACGCCGCCTTTGACCTGGTCTAGGGTCGGGTCGGGTCAGGTCATGGACGTCGGAACGCTGGCCAATGTCAGTGCCATGGAGAGACGTCGCCAGAAGAACCGAGAGTGCATGCGCAGAGCGAGACAGCGACAGAGAGAGGAGATGGAGAATATGAAGGTCACGGTCGAGAGGCTCGAGAAACAGTATGCGGAGCTCAGCGTCAGGTCCAGTAGGTCGCCGAGTTCACTTAGCGGAGCTCTTGTCGGCATGGCGTCCGAGTATGCGGAGGCGGTGGAGGTGACGAGAAGACTGGGAGCAGAGAACTTGTACCTCAAGGCGGAGATTCAGCAGCAAGCAGCGTGGAAAATAAACTTGTCCCGCGTCTTGCAGTCTTGCCACGAGATGGAGGGCCCTCGATGGGCGCAGCAGTTCCAACAGCCTTCGTTAGGTGGCGAGGCCGTGCTGCGCATGCAACTTGATGAGCGCGACCAGTTCGAGGCGGCGGAGGAATTCGGCTTCCACCCGCTCTCCGATTTGGGGCTGACCCAAGTGATTCTGGAGAACAGTCGCACCATCTCGCGGGTGCAGAGCCAATTGTTAATCCCTTCGTCCTCCGATTCCGATTTCGGAGCGCGTACGAGGAGGATGCTGACTTTCGGCTGGGATATGGTGCAGCGCGTGCATGGCAACATCATGGAGTGCGTGTTCACGAAAAGGTTTCGCGGTCTGAACGTGGCCGAGTTGATGCAGAAGACGTGGGCGAATGACATGAGGCTGGGCGAGTTCAAGAAGGTGAAAGGCGAAACCAGTCGCTTGGAAGTGCTGCAGCAAGTGAACCCGAACGCGTATGTTCTGTGTCGAGATGTGATGTCTCCTACGGAGGACATCTCCACGTTTCGGTCCGTGTTCGTGCGCTTTCTGATCGAGACGAGCAAGAGGATCCCGGCGTCGAGAGCCAACTCGGCGCCCACTGGTATTGATGCAAGTGCTCCTTCAACACCGCCGCAATACGCCGACTCGGACTCGGATTCCGAAGAGGTGATGCTCCAAGCTACAGGCTACGTCCTCGGGACGCAGAGTTTTGAGACCGACTATTCGAGAAATCCTCGAGCACAAGACATTCGAAACAAGGTGGCGTGGGCTCACTTGTCCCTCTCGATCGAGTTTTTGAACGTGGCGAATCCTGTCACGGGTGAAGTGTACCAGCAATTGCGTTGGAGCGCGCGTACAGATTACTGCGGCCCGGAGCACGCGCAACGCAACGCGAGCGATATGATGCAGGGCATGCTGAGATGGGAGCTGTTGGTCATTGCGCCTGCTCTGAACCTCTTTTCGCTTTCGCTGGAGTGACCTCACCTCCTCGTTATTTATTATGCTGGACTATACTGATAGTGTTCAAAGGCGGCATGTTTCGCTGGTAACTTGCTTAGCTCTGCAGAAAGATAAGTTTTTGAATGGAGCCACATGTACAAAAATTTGATAAAATGAGTCTTGAATTTCCATTTGCTTTTGGCTGGTCTGCAGAACGATGAACGTCGCTTTTTCTGTCCGCCGCGGGTCCTCAATGAACGACACCAAGAGAAAATCTAACGTTGATTCTGTCATGACCCAAGTTGAAAGTTCACCAAGAGAAACACGAAACAATACTATCTATAAGTATCATTTTAGAGCAGATGGTAAGAAAGTTGACGGCCAGTTTAGTCTTCTTGTAGCGAGTAGCTTTGGTATTTAAGAGGATCACGCAAGAAACCACTCGGGTTTATTTGCTCGCCAACCCTTCGCTGCTTATGCGGGCTCGGCACTTGTCAACAAATGTTTGCCAATGAACACTGTAAGACGTTGAAAATTCCGCTCAATCACGAAGTATGAGGCGGTCAATAGGGCGTACACCAACAGTGAAATGGTCAATGCGCGGAAGCTCTACTGTAGAAGCCAAGGCGAAAAGTTCACAAAAGGGTGGAGTATATAGCTGACCTTCCCCGTGTACTCCACTTCAAAGCACGAGCGATTCCCGATGGTAGCAATGCTTCTATCACGATCACGGCCGACAGTGGGAGGCTGACGGAAGTGTTCACGGATGCTGGTAACCAACAAGCGATCTTGCAAAAACTCTGCGAGATATCACGCTCACCATGTAGGCAATCATGATACATGTAAACTCGAAAACACGACTTGCAGCGAGGTGCCGCGTCTCCAGTTCGAACTGCTTCTTCTGCGCAGCTAGTCAAACTCGAATGCAGAACTATCCACGCGCGACACTTGCGGGCACTATTTTTCGTAAACTGAAGAGAGATATACAGTACAGTAATTCATTTGCAAACATTGGCGTGCCACTTTTCAAAATCTCGCACTTGTTTCAACATAACTTTTCACTAAGATGTTCATTCTTGAAATGAAAGCACCCACGACGATTTGGCCTGATGTGGCACGGGGTCGCTGCTTTGCAAAAAGTTCGTTGATTTGGCAGCTTTCTCCCTTTTTGACTGCAATTTTGTATCAAGTGCAAGCCTTTACTACACTCAAATTGCCTCGGAAACTAGACAAAGTACCAATATGAAGGATCTCCACAAACCGGTGAAACCTTCCTTGCATCTGTGCAAACGCAAAATGCACGCCAACTATTGTAAATCCAAAAAAAGTCAGAAAACTTTTCAGGAACTGGCCTCACTATCAATAGCGACCGAGCCAGACAAACGCCGTATCCGATAGTTGTGCAGGCGAGAAGCGAAAGTGAAGCACAAGATTCCGTATGAGGCGTGAGCTGGCAGGTTTAGATGCCGCCTCAGCTTCGGACGACTGGCGTTCTGGAGCTGCCGACGTTCTTGACAGCTTTGACGACGTCATGTGGGACGAGTTACGTGACCTCTCACCATCCCAATTTGAAGCTCCGTTCGAGTCGCGCGTGACGCCTATAGACACTGTTAGTGAAGCTACTAGCAAGAGTCCGAGCCTTCAAGTCAATGCACTGAATTTGTGTGCCGGCGGTGCTGCCACCCCTGTACACGGTGAAGACCAGGAGTCGTTAACGCCTTTAGCTGGAGGAGGGGCTAGCTTTGGGTTCGGTCTCGATGCCGCTCAGATGCATGCCGTGTGGGCTGCTACTCAACCGGGAACTACTAACGAGCATTTCGAGCAAAAACTGTCGATTTGGCCAGTTTCATCAGCGCCGAGCTTGTGCAGTAGTTCTGCATCGGATACGTGGTCAGAGACGTCGCCGCCTACCGGTAGTGCCACCGACGTACGACGGCGGAAGAATCGCGAATGGATGCGAAGATCGCGACAAAAGCAGCGAGAAGAGCTCGACAACATGAGGATAACCGTCGCGAGACTGGAGAAACAATACACCGAGCTCAGTCTGCAGTCGTCCACCTCGACGAACTCGGAGAGAGGTGCAGACTTCACTTCTGTCCTTGCAGTGCCTCCGAGAGTGGCATCTGACTACACACAAGCACTGGAGTTGTCCAAGCGACTTGGTGCGGAGAACTTGTATCTTAAGGCAGAGATCCAGCACCAGGCGGCGTGGAAGTTGAATCTGACCCGCGTCATGCAGTCTTGTCTAGAAGTAGACGGTCCGCGATGGGCACAGCAGTTCCAGCAACCAGCGCTCGGCGGAGAAGAAATACTGCAAATGCAACTGGACAAAATGGACGAGTTGGAGGCAACGGAGGAGTTTGGCTTTCACGCACTCACGGATCTCGACCTGACGCGGGTGATACTGGACAACAGGCGCTCCATCGCTCGAGTTCAAAGCCGTTTGCTGATCCCTTCGTCCTCCGATTCCGATTTCGGAGCTCGCACTCGACGGGTACAAGCTTTCGGCTGGGATATGGTGCAGCGCGTGCATGACAACATCATGGAGTGCGTGTTCACGAAAAGGTTTTACGGCTTGAACGTGGCCGAGCTGATGCAAAAGACGTGGGCGAACGACATGCGACTCGGCGAATACAAAAAGGTGAAAGGCGAAACTTGTCGACTCGAAGTGCTGCAACAAGTGAATCCGAACGCCTACGTTGTCGGTAGAGACGTCATGTCCCCGACCCATGACATCTCCACGTTTCGGTCCGTGTATGTACGCTTTCTGATCGAGACGAGCAAGAGGATCCCGGCATCGAGAGCCGCCTCGGCGCCCACTGCTATCGATGCAAGTGCTCCTTTAACACCACCGCAATACGCCGACTCGGACTGCGAAGAGGTGACGCTCCAAGCTACAGGCTACGTCCTCGGGACGCAGAGTTTTGAGACCGACTATTCGAGAAATCCTCGAGCACAAGACATTCGAAACAAGGTGGCGTGGGCCCGCATTTCGCTCTCGATCGAGTTTTTGGATGTACTGAACCCTGTCACGGGTGAAGTGTACCAGCAGTTGCGCTGGAGTGGACGGACAGACTATTGCGGCCCGGAGCACGCGCAACGCAACGCAAGCGACATGATGCAAGGGTTGTTGCGATGGGAACTGCTGGTCATTTCGCCAGCGTTGAACCTCGTGTCGATCGGAAAGTGACAGTATTTATGCTTCGAGTGCAGTGAAATAACGGGCGAGTTGCGGCAAGGTTGGACACCAGAAAGGGGCGGCTTTCTGCACTAATTTCCGACAACGTCAGCTGAAGCGACGGCTTTAACGGTCCTCCAGTGTGCACGCTTCGAATTTTGCGGTGTATCGCGTGATCACAACTTCAGTTTCTACCGTTTCGTGCGCACGAAGACAAAGATATTTGCCGAGCGCTGGAAGCAGTCGCGATGACCTGATCGCGACTCGCGAGGTACATGTACTGGTAATACGGGGGGCACAACTGTAAATACCCGCGCGAGGCACGAAAGCCGGATGGGGCGAAGTGTTGTGTCGCCGCTTGCTTGGTGTACATGTCCGGTGCTTGCACTTAGTTGAAGTGAACCAAAAACGACTTCCCAACACAGGACAAGACTGGACACCGGTTTCAATACTCGCGAGCCGCAACCCGCCACAAGCAAGCGCTTCAGTGAGTTACTGCGCGACTATCGACGGCGAAATGCAGTGGTCGGCAGCTTCAATACAGCTGGGCTCGCTGCTGTTCTGGTGTGGGTGCAACCTGTCCATCCCGATGTTTATCCGGTTCAGCCCGCGGTAGCGAAACGGCCTCGTCTTTCCAGCACGCTAATACCGCATAACGTATGTGATTACCTTTCCTGAAACTGCCAAAAGCGGGTACTTTCCGCATACTCAAACCAAGTTCAACTTCTTTTAGTACGAGACGGTGCAGACCGCGAAGTGAGCAGCAGAGGTCTCACTTGGCAACCTGCGAGGGAGCAAATAAGACGATAACTCACGTATTTGACCGGTCAAAATGATGCACGACCAGTCCGACTGGCGCTTAGGTGCGACCGCCATCCTGAACAGCTACGAGGACGCCGTGTGGGACGAGCTGCGCGACCTGCAGGACGCCCCGCAGGACCGGCAGGACTCCATCAGCGGCGCCAGTCCTGTGAAAAGCTCCGACGGCTACGTGCACAGTCTGAACTCAAGTGACGGTCGCAGTCCCATTGGCGGGGAGGACCAGGCCCCCGTTTCCCCTCTTATAGGGGGCGGCGCGGCAGAGACGCGGCTCGGGTCGCAACTGGATGCAGTCTGGGCCGCGGGCGTCGCCAGCCAGTCAGTGCGCGGTTCGAAAAAAGCAAAAGCAACGGCAACTCGGCCCTTAACGTGGGCCAGTGTTGCCCCCGAAGAAATGTTGGACTGTGCACAACTCCCCAATGCGGGGGCCATGCAGCTGCGCCGACAAAAGAACCGCGACTGTATGCGACGCGCGCGGCAACGGCAACGAGAAGAGCTCAAGGAAATGAAAAGCACCGTCTCTCGACTGGAAAAACAATACGCCGACATGTGTCTACGAGCGTCCACGACGACGGACGACACGGCGATGACGGTATCAAGCTCCTCCTCGAAAAATTACACACAGCTAGTGGAGCTGGTTAAACGGCTCGGAGCCGAGAATTTATATCTCAAGGCTCAAATCCAGCACCAGGCGACGTGGAAGCTGCATTTGTACCGAATATTGGAGAGTCGTCCTGAGATGGACGGACCCAGGTGGGCGCAACAGTTCCAGCAGCCTGCACTGGGTGGGGCGGAGGCTCTTCGGATGCAACTTGACCGACTGGACGACTACGAGGCGGCGCAGGTCTTTGGGTTCCACCCGCTCACGGAACTCGATCTGACGCGGGTCATTCTCGACAACAACCGAGCAATGGGCCGCGTGCAGAACAGGCTGTTGCTCCCGTCCAGTCTGGACGGGGCAGGCCGCACGCGCACGAGGAGGATGCAGACCTTTGGCTGGGACATCGTGCAGCGCGTAGAAGGCAGCGTCATGGAGTGCGTCTTCACCAAGAAGTTTCTCGGCTTGAATGTAGCGGAGCTGATGCAGAAAACCTGGGCCAACGATATGCGGCTGGATCGCTTCAAGAAAGTCAAGTGTGAGACGAGCCGCCTCGAGGTGCTGCAACAGATTAATCCGAACGCTTACGTGCTAGGTCGTGACGTGATCTCGCCGACAGACGACATCTCGACGTTCCGCTCCGTCTTCGTGCGCTTCCTCATCGAGACCAGCAGGAAAATCCCCATGTCGTCCGAGTCCATGGCGACACCCACGTACGTGGACGCGAGCGCGCCTTCGACGCCGCCGCTCTCGCCAAACTCGGACTCGGATTCTGACGAGTTCATGCTCGAAGCTACCGGCTACGTTCTAGGCACGCAAAGTGTGGACGTCGATGGGTCGCATCTTCAGGACGAGTCGGAATGCAATTTGGCGTGGGCGCACCTCTCGCTATCGATTGAGTTTTTGAACGTGGTGAACCCCGTCACAGGCGAAGAGTACCAGCAGTTGCGCTGGACGGGCCGCACCGACTACCGCGGAGAGGAACACGCGCACCGTAATGCTGCCGACACATTGCAAGGCATGCTGCGTTGGGAACTGCTGACGATCGCGCCGGCGCTGAACCTCGTGTCGCTCTCGCTGGAGTGAGTTGTTGCGTGTTAACTCGTCTTTAGTGCTGTGTGCGTTTAACAAATGAAGAAAACTGTATTATTTCGTGCTCTAGTACATATTTGATTGCGTGGTGAGAACCAGGAGGGACAAGCGATGGATCATTTCAGGTTGAAGTGCCATCACTGATGCGTGGTGGACAACCACAAGCTCAAGTTCATTCCGACGTCAATTTTTTCGCGCTTTTGATTAAACTTGCATGGACAGATCTTTCTAGACAGGCCGAAACATCATCGATGAGTGAGTTGTCCATACGTGTATTATACCACGCGAACGAATGTAAACCTCAGCAGTACCAAGCGCCCTCTATTCGGGCCCTTCAATCGTACTTAAGGATATATCTGCAAAAAAATCTTTTTGCGATCTTCTAGCAGTCGCAAAATGACGCGGAAAATCGCTGCAGTGCACGACAGTGAGCGTTCGCCTCTGCTCAGTGGCAAACAACAACCCGAAACCTACGTGGAAATTGCCGACAACTGCAATGACTTTGCACCTGAAGCGGAGCCCGAAATCGCGCGCGAGTTGCAAACGTTGCTGTCTCTCGTTTACCCCGTTGTAAGTCCGAATGTTAGACAAAGATCTTTTGCAGCGGTTCGCTAATATCTGTTTTTTTTTGCAAAGGTGTTGACCACGGGCTTAGAGTTCCTTCCTGGCTTCACATGCATCATATTGGCGGGGCATATCGAGTCGCCCCACACGCAACAATACGTGGACGCCGCCACTTTGTCCACAATGGTATTATCACTTTTGCAACCGATTTTTTGGGTTGCAAATTATCAACTATTTTTTGCTGTTGCAGTTCATGAATATCACAGCTTTCTCAGTAGGGTCGGGCCTCTCCTCAGCCCTAGACACCTTGTGTTCGCAGGCGTACGGAGCTCGTCGATTCGACAAAATCGGCGTCTACTTCCAAGCTGGCTTTTTGGTCGTTGCAACGTGCTTCGTGCCGATTTTCCTGCTAAATTGGTATTCGGGCGAATTTCTGCTACTTGTGAGACAGGACCCGGAGGTGTCGAGATTGGCGCAAATCTTTTCGCGCTGGTCGATTTTCGGGGTCCCCTTTGTGTTTTTGCACAAACTTGTTCGGAAAGTGTTGCAGGCGCAAAATATCATGAAACCGCTTGTGGCTATTGCAGCTGTGGGTGCCATCGTGAACGCTGTTTCGGGTTACCTATTGACGTACCATACATCGATGGGTTTCGAAGGGATTGCGTTATCCAGATCTTTAGGAAATATCGTGATGCCGTTCATGTTGGTACCGTACTTTTACTACCAGCCGCACCGGTTAACGCAATGGTGGCAAGGGTGGAATTTTAGCGAAGCTGTGGCTCACGTGGGACTGTTTCTCCGACTTGGAATCCCTGGCGCGATTATGATGACGTTAGAATGGTGGGCATTCGAAATGTTGACGTTGATGGCTGGGGTGCTACCGACTGCCGTTGTGTCAGTCAGTGCGCATGCTGTGCAGGTGAACGTAAACAACATGATGTACATGGTTTTCTGGGGATTAGCGGTTGCTGCAAATATTCGCATTGGCAACTGTCTTGGTGCCAATTCTCCGGATCAGGCCAAACTTGCGTGCAAAGTAGCGCAAATGCTAACTCTGTCGATTTCGCTACCATTCGCGGCGACCATGTTTTTCATGCGCGAAAGCATTGCAGGTCTCTTTCTCGTTGATAAAGAGAGTATTGAGCGATCTGCCAGTCTTTTGGCTGTTTGGGCGCCGTTCGAAATCCTTGACGGTCAGAACACTGTGCTGCAAGGCGTTTACCGAGGTTTAGGCAAGCAAAAAGTGGCCGCTAGTGTGAGTGCGATGGCCTACTATGCGTGTGGAATACCGATGGCTGCGTTGGTTGGTTTCCATTTTGCTTGGGGCGTTGAGGGATTATGGCTGGGTTTTGGTTTCGGAGTCTTCGTTTCAGTCGCGTTGCTGTTGTGGATGTTGCTGGGGCACTGGTCATGGAATGAACTCGCAAAAGAGGCACAAAAGCGCACGGCAAAGTGACTTACTGATAGATTACAATCTTCTCGAATGAATTTACTATGTTATCAAATACGAAGTTGTGTTGCTGGATCATTGGCCTGATAGAGAACGACGGTGTGCGCAGTCCTTCGGTAGTCAATGACACATTATTCAGCAGACCAGTGGTCACCCAACTGGTACTCAGAGCGCATTGATCAGCGTTGAGCAAGACGTCAAAGTGACACAGGGCTTCTCACGTTAGACACTTTTGGAACGCCGTTTCTGTTTCTCTTCGAGCTTCTGCGCTAGGTTCTGCAAGCACAAAATATCACGAGACTAGTTGTTGTAGCGCCAGCATTGGAAGCAACGTGAATACCGTGTCGGGGTGCGCATTGGCGTTCTGCACGCAGAAGGCATTAATTTGTCGAGATCTTTGAGCAATTTTTCACTCATGCTTGTGCCTTTTTTTCTATTGACGATATGAACATTTGAGCCACTGATCTTCAGGTACCTGGTAATAACGTTGATGACTGGCTCCTACCGAACGCCGTCGTGTCAGCCAGCGCCCACGCCATGAAAGCGAGTTTGAACAACTTGATAGACATATATATGATCCTGGTAGCTGCCAATATTCGTGTTGGCAACTTCCTTGGAGCCAACGATTCCAAGCAAGTCAGAAAACTGGTGCTTGCGTGGACTCTAGTCGTCTCGTTGGTGATTGTCTTCATAATTTCGATTATCTTTCCTCAATGACAATGTGGCGGCAGTTTGGACCCCATTCGTGGCGAAACATCGTACTGCAGCGTGTATTCTGTGGCGCAGGCAAATAGAAAATTGCCATTACTGCGACCTAATGCGCCTGATGGCTGCGCTACTCGCTTTCCAACTTGTGTAGTTCAGTAGCTGGGATTCGGAACCGGATTTTTTTTTGTCGACATCGCTGCTGCAGAGCATGTTGCTTGCATAATAATGCGTTCAATTGCGTACAGCGAGAAATCATAGTGAAACCCGTCCACGTACAAACTCGTAAGTATCGGAAATTGCTACCAGTTCTTGAATAAAATGGCGAACAGCTCT
This sequence comes from Phytophthora foliorum, assembly GCA_024679135.1. Lineage (NCBI taxonomy): Eukaryota > Oomycota > Peronosporomycetes > Peronosporales > Peronosporaceae > Phytophthora > Phytophthora foliorum. The sequence continues at coordinate 11,210 of JAHWLE010000014.1, forward strand.
CGATGGGACAAGTGAAAACTTTCAAATCAACGCAAGTTTGGTGGCCCGCTCTGTTTCTCTTTTGGCAGAACCTGCGACGAGAAGGACCTTACAGTTGTCATTCTGTGTCTGTTTGCCTTTTAATTGTTTCGGTTCGGATCACAACATATCTGCTTGGAGGATTTTCCAATCAAAACTGGGCTCGCTCGGTTTGTTTACAGAATTGAAGCAGCTGCGTTGCCGATCAGCAACTTGATTATCCCGTGCAGGAGCTTTTTTTTGCCTCGTCGTCATTATGGGTAAGGTGCTTTACTCTTTACTCTTTATGATTGTCGAGCGTTACGCCCACAAAGTGAACTTTACAGGTGACACTATCTCCAAACTAAGATAACTTTGGGCTGAAAACGACGAGCCTCGATCGAGTCCGTGGATAATCTCTTAGGTCAAAGCTCTGCAGCGGGTAATTTGAAGCGTATTCCTCGCATTCATCTTTCTACAGATGCATAATAAATACTTCGAAGTAGGTGACACCCGCCATCAGCGTCACTACATGTAGTTCAAACGCGACCGATTCTGGTGATTCATTAATCGACAATGGTCAGTGCTTGGGCGTTCTGACTCCCGCAATGCGACAATCAGAACTTGGTTGTTGCCTTCGTGTCTATAAGGAATTGTGCTGCACGTAGTAGTTGCAACGCAGTGGATTGGTATTCATCGCTGCTTTAGTTCGAGTGAGTTTGTATTTGTGCGACCACGCCGGTCATAAAGTCTATCTGCAGCGCGATCACTCGGTGAGTCTGCTCATTCCGCCGTTCGCTTCTGTGCTTCGTCGGCAAGCTTCACCCACGTCCAGCGCTCGAACAGCATGTAGAATTGCAGTGAAGCAGCTACGAAGATGCCAAAGCCGAAGCCCAACCACAGACCCTCGACGCCCAAAACGAAGTGGAAGCCCAGTAGCCCAGCAACAGGAATGCCAAACATGTAGTACGCCACGGCATTCACAGTCGCAGCCACCTTCTGCTTGCCTGCGCCACGGAAAATGCCCTGCACCACGGCATTCAAGCCATCCAGCACTTCCAACGGAGCCCAAATTGCCAGCACGCTAGCTGCTCGCGCGATACCTTGAGCGTCGTTGAGGAAAAGGCTGGGAATAACGCCACGCAGCGTGTACAGCGTGACGGAAAATGTCGCCGAGATGACCAGCGTCAGAAGCAGCGCAACGGTGCACGCCAGCTTGGCCTGCTTGGGTGCGTTGGCTCCGAGACAGTTGCCAACGCGGATATTAGCGGCCACTGCGAGACCCGCGAAGATCATGTAAATGATGTTGTTGATGTTGACAAGCACCGCATGAGCACTAACCGCCACGACAGCGTTCGGGAGCACTCCCGCCATCAGTGTAAGTAGCTCGAAAGCCCACCATTCCATAGTCATCATCAAACAGCTTGGCACGCCTAGAGCCAAAAAGAGACCCACGTGCTCAGACGCCTTCTTCATGTTCCAGCCGCGCCACCACTGGCTGAGGTGGTGCGGGTGGTAGTAAAAGTACGGGATCAGCAGCAACGGCAACACAATGTTGCCCAGAGATCTCGAGAACGCGACGCCCTCAAAGCCCATGGACGTGTGGTACGTCAAAAAGTAGCCCGACACAATGTTCACGACGTTGCCGATCGCCGCAATAGCCACGAGCGGCTTCATAATATTTTGAGCCTGCAGCACCTTGCGCACCAGCTCGTACAGGAACACAAATGGCACACCAGGCAGCGTCCAGCGAGAGAAGCTCTGTGCCAGCTTGGACACCTCCGGGTCTTGCCCCATGTACAGCAAGAAGCTCTCCGAGTACCAGTTCAACAGGAAAACCGGTCCAAGACAAGCCCCGATAATCTGCAGCCCCGCCTGGAAGTAGATGCCAATGTTGCCAAACCGCTTGGCACCGTACGCCTGTGAGCACAGCGTGTCCAGCGCCGACGTCAGTCCAAACCCAATGGAGTACGCAGTAATGTTCATGAACTGCAGCATAAAAAACAGCAACTACATTAGTCAACTTTCTCGAAAAAGATAATGTCAAATCTCCAGTATACCATTGTGGAAAGTGTGGCAGCGTCCACATATTGTTGCGTGTGCGGAGACTTGATGTGTCCCGCCAGGATAATACACGTGAAACCTGGCAAAAACTCGAGAGCCGACGTCACAACCTGGAAAGTCTCCGTTAGCCTTATACTGTACCTCAAGGTACCACCATCTCTTATCCTGTACATATCGTATAACAGGTTACGTACGACGGGGTACACGAGTTTGAGTAGAGTCTTGAGCTCGTCGACGACGTGGGGCTCTGCTTCGTCGGGTAGTTCGAGACTACCAGCGATGCCCACGATAGTGTCGGGGTTTTGCTTGTAGTCCAAAAGAGGTTTCCGCTCTCCCTCATATTTCGCATAGGTAGGGCTCCGAGGCTCAAACGCCATGGTGAATTGCTGAGTGTGCTATGCTCTACCAGAATGCCGAAATGAAGACATGGTACTGGTGGACCAGCCAGTGCAAAGTGTCGTTACGTCGACGGTTGAATGCAAAAACAACGGACGAAGTCTTAAGTTCGCACGCACTTAGTGATCGGGGACAGTCTAAGCAGACGAATGGGTACATGTAGCCATCCACGCAAGGTTTGGCAAGTGCGAAAACGATGGAGAATTCTGCGTGACAAACGTGAGTTCCTTGAAGATATTATCCACTTAGCGTTGCCACCCCGGGCATTCACGCTCTGGACACTCGATTCGAGATTCTTCATAACTTAGTCTTCGTCGATTGGTGCCATGAGCCTTACGCCCCTTTGGGTGAACGACCAGCATGGGGCAGACCAATTGGCACACGACATTTTCGGTCGATCCTGAGTACTTCAGTACGGTACATGCAGGCAACACACAAATTCTGCGCCAAGGGCCAAATTACGGAGCAAACGTACCATGATCTGGTGCAAACCTATTCAGTGCGATTATCAAGGACAGTGAATCGAGAACTTATCTCCGTTCGCTTAAGCTTACTGCCCCTTAACGAACTTTTTGAACGCGCGAACAATTTCCTCGTCTCGCTTCACATCCCATGACTTCCCAGTAGCTGCGTTCCTCAGTATTTTCCTAACGCCAAGCGCATCGTGTCCTTCTTTTATCCACTTGATAAACTGCGCCTTTTGCAGTATCGTAGCGAGACTTCCCGCACTCGGGGAGATCTTAGCTGACTGGGCCCACCTCGCCACATCTTGTTGCTTGTAGTACTTCGTCAAAGTGGAGAGCATAGCCGTTATAGACGCCTCTGGATCATTCCTGTTGAGCGTAATTACATACCGACTCCATTTTTCCAGCTGCTTACCGCCGAAGAGAAACCCGTTCTTCTGATCAAGCTTAAGCACCTTGAAGTATCCGTCTGCGAATTTGGACTCGAAGCCGGTTTTCTGGATATTCGACTTAGTAAACTTCGAGAGCTTCTCGGTAGCGGTGACAGGTAATGAAAGCCCCCTGTCTTCTTCGTCGTCGTCGTCCTCATCTTCCTCCTTGTTCGCCGTGGTCTCCGCTCTTAAGAGTCTCTTGGCAACGGTGTTGTGTTGCTCAGCAGAGAGTGAACGACCTGCAGCCCGGGAGTCGAGCGTCAATGTTATCGATGATTTGGCCGTCAAGGAAGCATCGATAGTCGACAATAGCGCCGCAGCAGCTAGTAGCACAATGTGGTGCAGCTTCATGGTTGGAGTTGACTTGGTCTTGCCTCTTGAGGGTGAATTGCGAAGTGAGTCAGTTTGAAGCGCACCATCGCAAGGGTTCTCCTCGCAAGGCATACGGTTGCCTCGGGATCTCAAATAGGATGGGGCTGCTGTGCTAATCATTAGCAACACGGTGCTGGCATTTGTTTACAGATGTCCCCGGCAAATTTGCACCTGCAATTAGCTATATACCTCGCACATATTGTATAAATGTGCGTGAGATTTGAAGTGCATTTGCATCTATATGACACCTGTGTGAATCTTGCAACTCACAGTCCTTATTGGTCACACCTTTGCAAATTTGCCGGGGATATCTGTGGTGATCGGATTTGCCAATTGATGAGGCGTGGTGAACAAACTCAACATTCCATCAGACAAACTTAATGCCAATGGACGTGGTTGTGTGACCAGTCGTAGTGGCTATTGGTGAACAATCTGCAAGCAGTAGATTCAGAGAAGTATTTGTTGTTGACTCAGACCTGACTCCGCTATTTGTAGTCAGTGACTACTAGTCACAGCGAAAGATGAGCAGCCCCAGCGGCAGCTCTATGATAGCGACAGTGCAAACGACGACAAATCTTTTGCCGGCTCACCGCCACATGACCAAAACCCATACATGTACTGTACTATACTTGCGTGGCGAAGTGCCGAAAATGCCGGCAGATTTCATGTGGGAAGAAATGTTTTCGGACATTCCGATGAAGGTACAGTCCCTAGCTGAAGGAAGTACCTACGTTCACCAATATTAACCCTTTCGCGAACACGTACCACTCGCCCAAACCTCAACTGCAATGCCTGCTACTCCAGCATCTACTCAGCCGCATTCAAGTGCACGAGAAAGCTCGGAGAGCACGTCAGCATCGCCGGCGTCTACTAGTCGAGGAAAGAGCAGACGCAAGGCTTCTTCTGCCGCCATACCGCAGTTTGCCTGGACAACAAAAGCAGCCGAAACACTGCTTCGACTGTGTTATGGACCCATGAAAAGGCGATTTCAAGACTCGAAAAGCTCTAAACAGCTCGCAGCCGCGTGGGACTTGATGGCAGCAGAGACCTTCCGCCTCGGAGGTCTCAAAGTGGATGCCGGTCAGTGTAAATCGAAGGTAAATTGCGTTTCAAGGATATTTAATATGATGTTGCAGCAAAATGACGCGTATTTATTGTTGTTGTAGCTCAAGCACATGCACAAGCAGTACACAGCTTATCGAGTTGCTCAAGCAGCAACTGGCAATACCACCGAGAGGCCTCTAAACGAACCACCGTGCTTTGCAACCATTTGTGACGTGTGGCGAGATCTGGAAGGCATGGTCTCCGAGGCATTTTTCTCAAGTGATACTAGTAGCACTGAAATGCTCAATGATTTGTCGGTACAGGGCGTTGACCAAAGCCCGTCAGAGGAGACTTCGCAAGTAGGACTTGAAAGTGATGCAGACCATGATGGTAACGAGGGAGGTGGCGGGTGGAGACGCTGCACGGGCAAGCGGGCAAGAGAGAAAGCGGATGCGGCGGAGGGCATGCTGTGACGGGGGTCACACGCACCTTAGCCTTGGAGGAAGCGTTAACGCGCTAACCACAACAGACGCCTGGCGTCTCTGTTGTAAGTCGCTGAAGGCCCTGCCTTCCTGCTGTCTATAGTACCGAGTACCAAAGACTTGCGAACTTCCGGGTTAGTGTTAAACTGATTTATATTATCAACACTTGTATGGTTCTAACTACTGGTAACTATCTGCATACTAAACTCCTGTCTAAACTGATCTGCTAGCAAATGAGTAGCCCTCATTTGGTCTACTGCTTTAAGTGCGGTCTTGGCCTCAGTAAGTACGCCACGCGTACTTAGTACCTCTGCGAACTTAGTGTGCTCTACGCTACTGGAGTGGATCACCTCAACTATGTGGATCACACCATCTGTGTGGACCACACCACCCGTGTGAATCACACCAGAGAACATTGGTTTCCCTCTTTCGCAAAGCCTTTTCCAGGCAACGGCGCAGGCCAACGTGGCCCCTTTACACCCTACCACACCCAAACGGGAAGCACCTGTCCCAGGGGGAAATCCAGCGAACCGTGGAGGCAACGCCTCATTCCGCAATTTGCGCTCGAGTGAGCACCCGCCAAGGACACACGCCGCCCTACGGGCACTCGACCAAGCGCCTGCTCCCAAGATGGCGAAGAGCCCCGCCACGGCGCCTCGCGCTGCTGCCAGCAAGACGAAGGGCGATGCCGCCCCAGCTAAGAAGCCGCCCACGCACAAGAAGACGAAGGCCGCTTCCAAGAAGCCGGACGACCCGCCGAGCAGACCAAAGTCCGCTAGGACCAAGTCCCGATCCAGCAGCAAGCGCACCGCAGTCCTACTGCCCGGCCCATGCGAGGACCCCAGCAGCAGCAGCGAGACGGATGCCGACTGCGTGAACCCTGGGCTCATACTTGGTGACGACGATCCCCAAGAACCTCAAGCGAAGGAGGCGCATGGAGCGACAAGCTGGGACCTGCCTTCGGCATCGATGGAGGCGCCTCCGAAGGCTTCGGACGACGGCGAGAAGGCTCAGAGAGCTGACGACGACGGCAGCACACCCGTCGAGAAGAAGCAGAACCCCACGCCAGTCCCAGCGTCCGCGGAGAAGGCTCCCGGAGCCCATGATGACGACAAGCCGCCTGCGGCGGCTGCGGAGCAGACCAGCGCTATGCCCAAAGGCGCTGCGTCCACTGCGGACTCCGAGAACAAGCCGAACGAGCCCCATGAGGCCAAGCGCTCATCCCCGGAGGACGTCGCGCACGAGGAAGAGTCGGACTCCGGCAAGGAACGCGAGCAAGGGGAGGTTATCGACCCCACCGCGTCCCCGCAGCTCACAGAGCAGCAACGTGTCCTTCATCCAGGGAGTCCCATGACTCCTCGCAGCATGGCTGCCGTTGCGCGTGACGCGGAGCGAGCGAAGACCGAGAGTCGGCGCGAGACCGCACCCACCGCCGAGCGGGAGTCCCAAGTCATCACCAACGTTGGTGACGGTGATGACGTACCCGCTGAGCTGTTGCAGCCCGACAATCGACAGTACCTGAGCAACCGTGCTCGTGACGCGCGGGTAGCTGCCGAGCAGCGTCAAGACTCAAAGCGCGCGCATGAGCCCACGGCTCCTCGGAATCCAGAGCAGTTGCTCGCTCTCCGGTTCTGGTCGGTTCGCGACTACAGCGATTATCTCCGACGGAGTCGGGAGCCTGGGCAGGCGGTGGTCCACTACGACGAGTGCCCCGACGTCCTCTACTACGACACGGGCCTGGCCCGCCAGACGAACGAGACCGAGTTCACGGACTGGCTGCGTCACTTGGGGTACCCCATGCCCGAGTTCAAGGACTCGCCGTACCGCATTGACTGGCTTGCCCAGCGACGCCTTCGCTTTCGCATGGCGAAGATGATCGTCGATGGCCACTGGCGCAATCGCCACATCGACCGCAACCTGCCAACCCTGGGGGTCATCCTCGAAGAGGTGGTGCAGAAGATTCAGAAGTCTTGGCAGTCCCAGCCGGTAGAACCACGAACTGTTCTTGGCTCGGTTAGCGCTGACCGGCTCCGTGGGAGCGCTCATAAGCGTCCACGATGTCGGCGCAGTTCTCCGAGAGGCGGCTCTCCGACTCCGACGTGCTTTGATCCTCCGGATCGCCACGCCACTTTACCAAATACTGGTAGTGGCCGGTACGCCCGCGGCGCCTCAGTATCTTCTCGACATGGAAGTAGAGAGCGCCCTCGTTACCAATCAGTGGGGGCGGGAGGGCGGGTGACGCAACGGACGCGTCGACGGATCGGGACGCTCCGCGTCCTCCGCCGGCGTCGTACGCCTCTGCGACTGGCGTCTCGTCGACTCACGAGAGTGTCTTGACGGCTGTGGAAGGCTGTCAGTGGCTCCTGGAGACGCAGCGATCCGACCTTGTGTCTCTGCGCGGGCGCCTGCATTCCGCCGAGTCGACCGCCGAGACAGTCCCTCGGACCCTGCATCATCTAGAGCGCGGAGCGCATGATCAACAACAGCGGGTTGATCACCTGCAGCATGACCTGCGCAAGGTACTTCACCGCGACCGTCCGGGACGATCGTGCTGTCCTTCAGGACCATCTTCAATGGATCCGGGAGCTCTATAATCGCGTAGGGGCGCTGGAGAGCCGGGCTCCTCCTCGAGAGACACCTCCGCCAGCCGTCGCAGCTCCTTCTCAAGGTGACTTCCTGCTAATGATGGCGAACGCCTTTCGGCAGTATTCGAACTCGTCGGACTCTCAGAGTCATTCGCCTCGGCCGAGTGATAGGGCTTGAGCATGTCAACGTAGAACGTCGGGTGCGTGGCCATGGCCGACGGTAAGTCCAGCGTATACGCGTTACCGTGGACCCCGATGACCGTAAACGGCCCCACGAACCGTGGTCGAAGCTTCGTGCTGCCCACTGCAGTGACCGCCTGAATAGGAAGGTTCTTAGCGTTGTGTAGGACCTGGTCTCCCAGTTTAAACACGTGTGTGTTCTTGCGCCCTTGGCGATCACTGTGTTCCTTCTGCATGTCTTGAGCAGCTGCCATAGCGTCACGGACGCGATGCCTCACCGCTTCTCCCGTCTCAATGAACGTGAGGAGGTTCCGTTTGATGGATGGACGCAGGTCTTTGAGGCCACGCGGATCTTCGGCGATAGCCTCTCCCCCACCCAAATTAGAAGCCGGTGGCAACGACAGCGGCGTACGCGGATGTCGCAGTCCGTTGACGTAAAATGGGGTGAAACCCGTCGACGAATGCACCGCATTATTGAGCGCAAATTCCACTTGGGGAAGCAACGCGCTCCACTTTGTGGGTTCTTGAGCGCCACCACTGCGCAGCACGCCATCCAGCACGCGGTTCACCCGCTCGGTTGACCATCGGTCTGCGGATGGTCCGCCGTGGACATGTCCAATCTCGTACCGAGAAGACGGAACAAGTGTTGCCAAAAGTGGGGCGTCACCTTCTGGAGCAGATGTTTCTCCTGGGAGAGTGGAGCAGAAGATCGAGATCGCGGCCAGACGATGTAAGGCTGACGAGACCCAAGCGCAAGAGGGGATTGGTCCAGATGGAATTAGTGCAAAAGGACTTCTCTGACGATGCGATGGACTCAGTTCCGGACGATGGCTAGCGATTTAGTTGTAGAGAAAGCGATGCTGTGGATGTGGAGACTTGAAGAAATATGAATCAATAGAATGTTTGTTGCACGGACATTATCTGATTTTACATGTTGCTTGACGACGTCGATGCGCTTAGCGAAACGAGGGGCGCTGACCGATGATAAACGCAGCTTGTGCAGGACGGCGACACAAAACATTGCGGATTATATTCGAACAGTTCAATATCTCCGCCAAGCTCTTTCCTGGATTGATCAAGCATGCAGAAAGGGATTTCACGACGGCAGATGGCATGCTCGTGGGGTAGCATGCTACCACGATCAGCGCTACTGGGATCAGCGGGCAGCTCAGATGACTCTGCGCTGTGATTGCTACAGTATTACTTATCGCGCGTTTGGTACACTCTATATGTCCTTGAGGGATAAAGGCGAGTATGCGAATTATTGGGGAGACCAAGTGGAGAACACTATCTTCGGAGGCAGTTCGATTGGGCTTGAATAAGTGATGTCGCTTCGACGCTACAAGGAGTTGCGTAAATCTTTCTGTTTTCAGTGCGTTGAGTCCAATGCGTCACACCACGACCAGGCTGCTAGAATTAGGCCATTGCTACATCTACTGAAGATGTCAGGGCCCAAGTACGTTGACGTTGGACGCGATGTTGCACTTGACGAAGCAAGCATTGCGTGCCGCTCGAAGTATGGCAAACCATTGATTGTGTATAACCCTATGAAACCTACGGGTAAATACCTTTTTCGAATCTACATACTTTGCTACACTATATAATGGATTTCGCTGAATTTCCAGCTACATTGTTAGAGCGATATCACTGATCGCTTGGATGGGTTGAAGGCACCAGCCGAAATTCAGGCTCTGAGCGAAGAAATTGCAATGTCTTTCTCCATTCGGCAATGCGTGCTAGACGTGGTGCGATCACTGTACTCTACACGTCGGGTCATCAACTCAGATAACTACTACACATCGGTGCAGCTACTTGTAGCACTACGTCTCAAGGGTCTCTACGCACGGGCTTTAATTTGTCAGAATTTTTTTTTTAAAATGCAGCAGCACCGAGCATATCGAGGTTAGGGTAAGACAAGAAACGGGATATTTGTTTTTGTTAACCCTTTCGCGTGCAAAGGGGGCATTTTGCCTCCGTCGACGCCCTTTTCAAAAGGGGGTGGGTTTTGACCCCCTCGTTGGAGGCATTTTGCCTCCTTCAAGTGTTTTGTCCGTGGACTACACCGTGTTTCGATTTTAGCCAGTCACATCATTGCGGTTCGGGAAAAGTTAGGTGTAAGCGGGACGGCTTCCAGCAAAAACCTCTCAAAACGGCTACAACTATCCTAAACGGCTTGAATTTTACAATAGATTACGCTGACGATAGGTTCGTCCTCGTTGAAGTCTTCGCTGAAGATCTTCCAAAACGGCGTGGACGTTGAACACGTCGGTCCATCCCGTTGAATTCGACCCCTCACCGCTCGCCCCATCACGGCGTGTCTGAGTGGCTTTGTGCTCGGCGTTGACGAGGACGACACCTTGACGAGGACTCCACCAGCTGAATGGTGATACAGGTAGATGACCATGGTGCTGCTGGAGACACGGAGTCCAATGACGTGCTGCCACACCCAAGTTGGGGGTAGGTCACGGTCCACGCAGTGCTCACACACGCCACTAACATTCAAATTGGTGAGATGGACCCAAGATCCAGTTGCGCCATCACTGGGACAAGATATGTGCATTGCCATTCTTTCTTCACTCCAGCTTTTACCAAGTAGCTGTCACACGATGGACCCATTCTTCGATGCCGACTTCGTTGACTCCTTTTGCGAAGCGTTTGGGGAGCCATTCAGCGAAGCTCCTGGGTGCTATCGACGCTCGGTAAGTGGTCGAATCTGAATTACTGAGGTGGAATAGCTTTACTAACGATGCTTGGTACGCAGAGTAATCGATGCTGTTACTCCACGTCATGAAACCATGTGGACTTCTGCGCGGAGAAGCTGAACGTACCTGCTTTAGCAGAGTTTGTTATGGAAAATAACCGCTTTGACGACAAAGCCAACGCTGCCACGCTTGTCGGGGCTCATGTTGCGACAAGTTTTGCAAACTCCATGATACTATACAGTGCTTCTCGCTCTGCTGTGCTTGTCTACTAACACGATTTACTTCCTCTTGAAATAGTAGATAACACATCGCATGGTGCGCACCCAGATGAAGGATCTTGTGCGGAAAATTGCCAAGTTTGAATCATTAAGATACCAATAAATTTCATGACTTCGTCAAGTGATAATGGCTTTGTGGCCACGATACTGTGTAGTCGCGCATAAATACAGCCGAGATACGTTCCGGGAACGGATTCGGGGTGCGCAGCACCCGTTCCTCAGTCGCGGGAGCGCGAGGAGGGGATTCCTCCACGTTGGAGAGACTGGTGTCGGTGCTGTAGTCCACCTCCTCACCCTCTTCGAGGTCCTCAAAGAGGTTATCGGCCGCGCGACGTGGGCGCCGCCCAGACTCTGCTTCGGAGCCACCTGTCGTGCCCGACATGTCGACCGTATATGCGTCAACCTTTCAAGGCAATGTCAACGACGAGTACATCGCGGGCAAAATCATTGGATGGCAGACGAATTGTGATCAATACACTTGATCCATTCGCGTTACTGACGGGAAAGTCTCTCAGATGCAATGTCAAGAGCTGTTCAAACTGCAATACTTCAGTCACGCGCATGGGTTGATCATCGATTGCTTTCCGTGATGTCAACAGAGTGAAACAGCAATTGGCCTCGGTGTACTGTATTTTGCGTGATCGAGCTGGTTTGTTACTTGCTTTAATCAGGGTGTAATACGAATGGGACCAGCAAGTGTAAGATCGGGATTCATTGTATATAATACTCACTACTCTCACAACCATAGAAGGCAACAGCCGATTCACACATTTTGGAACATGTCAACTCTAACAATGCCTCACTGCTGTCAATATGTCTCGCTCTTACAATGTAAAGCAGAGTCAGTACAAAGTCTGAAAACAAGGGTAGCGCCCTTGAAATGAATAGACCTTATCTTATGACGAGATCAGCGTTCGGCCGGGCAGTGAGCACATCATCCAGTACCGACGGTTTCAATGAGCTGCGAGTTTTGCTCATGACCGTTCCAGCATTAGAAAAGTTGCTCTCTGACATTGCGCTTGCCGCTGGAATGCACAACAATGACCGGGTCACCTTCCCCAAAGTTGGATATTTTACTTTACCCGTGCTGCGCCACCATTGCAGCAGAACAAACTCAGCTTTCTCCTCCTCCACCAAGTCGCTCTCGATGTACTTGTTGTGCTTCTCCATTTCGTCGGCGCAGGTATACTGCACATTTTCCTCGCTGTCACGTTCATCGCTAGAGCATAGAGTCGCAGGCCCCACAATGATTGAGCCGAATGAGGCTGTCTGCTTCTTGTGGCTGCGATTTCGCCCTTGGCGACGTATATCTACAGAAACTGGGGCACCTGACGCTTGTTGCATCATATCAACCAACACTTCTTTGGCTTCGTTGAACTGTTCAATAGTGACACCAAGTCGTCTTTTCGGCGTGGGTCTAGTAAAGCGACAACAAAGTGATACAAATATAAATTCCACTTTGGTACTGAGTGCTCCTGCATCGACGTTTTAATCACAAGCAGATTTTTCCTGTCCGGCGGAATCACCACATAGTGCTGCGCGTTAACAATGTCGAGTGGCGCGGTTAATACTGTATTTTTCTTCTTGTTAAACAGCACACGCTGGTGCTGGGTTTTTAGTAAAGTAAGCAGCTTGTGTCTTTCATGTACGACCAAATGAATGGTGGGTTCCTCCCATTGCTCCAACCTACCTGTTGTCTCCCGAAACGGACGAAGCAATTGAACGAGCTCCTCATATCGATGCATGTCACGTACACAGATTTCCCCCGCTTAGCCAGGAGCTCTGTCACCTGGTCATATGACTATAAAATACTTTCAATCATGACAAGCTGAGAATTCCACCACGTCACACTTTCTTGTTTGAGTGTAAATTCGAGTTGGTTTTGAAGCTTGGTCTTCTTGAAGTAGGCAACGAGGGCTTTGCAACGATCCATCAGCTGAAAAACCTCTGGCGCGTAGTTGTAGTATCGGTAAAATAGAGCTGAAATAACCCCCGATTCCATCGTTGTTGTCTTGCACAGAACGGTAGTACTCATAGTAACAATCTTATGGTCCGCACACGGGATCCATTTGTATTTTGACGGAATCCACACATATTCGACCCACCGTATCTGACTACAGTGCACCTGGAGGTGTCCATTATACCAAAGGCCGACAAGTATTCCCTAAAAGCTTCCAAAAGAATTTCTGCCGTGTGGGACAAACTTTCAACCTCCTTTACTTGCAATGTGCGGGCATACAGATTAAGCGTTTCTGTCAAGTAGTGCAAGGTTAGAGACATATATGACCTCTTACGAGTTGGGTCCGTCCACGGTGAAACCAGCCCCACATCGACTCCCAAAATGTTGCTGGCAAAAAGACGCCATTTTTCTCGAATCGTGGTCGCATCGATTTGAATATTGTTTCGGACAGTATTTGGAAAGGGAAGCAGCTCTTTAACATCACACATTCGTTGGGAACGCAGTCCAATTTCAAAAATCAAAGTTATGAAATCCATCTCAGCAACAATGTTGAACGGGTGCATATCGGTGCAGCATTTATGCAAGCGGCAGCTTTGATAACACGTTTCTTGCCAGCAGTCGTCACGCTTTGCGTGTCAAGATACTGCAGTATATCCCAAGACATGGGATATATTCCAGTATCTAGACACGCAAAGCGTGACGATGAGTTCACTCGTCCACACTTGTTGCATGCACCAAAACCATTTTCTTGAGCAACAAATACAACTCCCTTTTTTCATAAACATGCCAACATTGTTCCCCAGCACTTTGGTTTTGTGCTAGGGCCATCTCGGAGCGTGAAAAGTGGGTCTTCAGCTTTTGGTTTGAAGCATGCCGATGAGCTTCACCTTAATTTCATCGAGTGGTAAATTCCGAAGACTAGCAATCCGGCTCAAGTGCTCTTGGCTCGAATGCGCTAGATTGCCTGTTATTCTCCCCGGACCCTCTGTCACCGAACTCTACATTATCGCTACTGCCAATAAACCACCTAGTTCGTTGGTTCAATGCGTGCTCGCCTGGAAATGAACAGAAGCAACTCTGCAAATAAACGAGCATGAGGACGTAAGGTCGCACACTAGTCTTATCGGTCACGAGGTCACGGCGTTCTATTGTTAGTTTCGGGTGCCCGTACCCGGCCCGATTGCGAGCACTGGTCTACAACCCTCCACACGGTGCAAAGACAACGAAGTTCGTACACCAATGGATGGGACCCTTCGCATTGTCGATGTGGCGGGCTACGACAACTTCCTACTGCAGCGAGAGGACAAGAGTGGCACGCCCAAAGTGATCATTGCGCACGTGTCGTTCTTGGTGAGTTTTCATTATCCGGAATCATTGTTGAAACGGGCGGTGGCGGACACCGACGCCCAACTCGATCATGAACGGTAAGACGGAACGAAAGATGGTGAGGCGACCACAGCACCTGTACACGCACCGACAGCAAGTAGTGGTGCAGTAGCAGCTTCTGCGCGACGTGGAAAACCAAAGCGAATGGTAATGGGCGATCAGGACGAGGCAGACGTAGTGAGTGGCGACTGGGTGTAGGTTCGTAGGAGACGAAGACGGAACCGGGCCTGACAATATGTCCTGGAGTATGAACACCGCCCCAACAATAGAAGTCAGAACGTTACGGACCGCAAATGGGTATCGGTCGCTGAGTACGAGCGACTATTTACTAGCGACAGAGTCGTGGAAGGCCCCGCAGTTGAGGAAGTCGTGTAACGGGACACGATCAGCAACGCGTGACCGTGGCCAACTGAACGGAGTGGGGCAACGGGCGGAGGCGGCCCGAGGCTGGCGACAGAGCAGAATAGATGGGCGGGCAACGAAGTGAACGGACGAAACGGGTGGTGGGCGCGCGGATCGTGGTTGAAGTGCGGTGGACCACAGATGTGGGTTCGATGGTGGCCACATCGAAGGGTGCGGCGAAGTTGGGCCTCACTTCGAAATCTACCAGCGCAGGATCGTTTGTGCTTGGACCCACCTAATAACCACAAACAAATCAGCAACGTCGACAGTAGCCCGTAGACACCTAAATAGAAACAACGCACCCTGCCCTATTCTTTCGGTCACTCTCTTAAACTTAGGAATATTATGTTTTGGGGCCGACGTTGTGATTGCGAACCGCATTGTGCTTTCTGGTCCGGATTTTGTACGTGCCATCTTTCTCTCGCTTCAACAGCGTGTTCAGCATTGCCTTGAATTCCATGGAACGGGCTGTGTAGTTTGTTCGCGTACCCCTTCTGCGCGGATTAAATTCCCAGCCGTGTGTGCAACTGTAGGTCCTCCAGTAGTACTGCGTCTTCTCGTCGAACAGCACCGTCTTGTTCCCCATCGGCGAGACCTATTTAGTCCGGCCGCGGTTCCTGTCACCCATGGCTTGTAGAGTTGATGAGTGTCCGCTTGATACCTGGAAATTTTAACAGCGCTAAAACTGCAACCAAGTGCAGCGCATCGAGGTCTGCCAAAGCGTGCACCGTACCGTTCAAAGGCCGCGTCCAGTCACCCCACGATTCAAATTCACCCTTTTTATGGCAGTCAGCATGTGTGTAAACCACCGCATCGCTGAGTCTGTTGAGCAGGGGACTCGTAAAACTAGAGTCCATGGCGCAGGTCGGGAAGGAGGGGAGGGGGGAGTGAGAGCAAGAACAGGAGCGCCGTGTGGCGACGAGCGAGCAGGGGTGGCCGGCTGAAATGAGGGGGGTGAAGAAGAAATGGACTGCGCATAAAGGGTACGATACGCAAAACAAGCGCACATTTTCCTATCCACATTCTCCTGGAAAAGAAAGATTGCGCCCGTGGAGCTTCTTGTCAAGGCGTGTCCGTTGATCACACAATGGTGGCGGTGTCATGGTTCGACAGTGCTATTGTCACTGTGATCTCAAATGCGGATGATTCTACGTTCACTACTGTTAAGCTTCAAGTCCGTGCTGAAAAGCAGAGTTTTACAGCCCCAGCATGCATCAAGCAATATAACACCCACATTCAGGGTGTTGCCCGTCTCGACCAAATTCGAGCACGGTTTTCCTCGGCCGATCGTCACTCCTTAAAGAAGTGGCACAAGAAGATGGGGCTAGCGCTTATCTGACACGGAAGCTGACGATGGATCTGAGTGGAGCTCGAGAACCGCATCAAGACTTCATTGTACAGCTGATAAGCGATCTTTTCTCAGATATATGGAAGGAGGCACCAAGTGAACGACGAATGTTCTACGCAGACGCAGGCTCAGGTGAAGTGACTGAACCATTTTCTCCTGTAAGCACAGTGTGAGGTGCTGGTGGTAATAAGAACCTGAACGCGTCAGAGAGCCCCCAACAACGGTGTTCGGCAGTAGAAGAAAATTTACAAAGATATGAATCGAAAGCGGCAGAGGTGTGTCGTGTGCAGATGGGAGGAGAGATACGCGACGAAAGCTACGGACGTATGCGTACCGCACAATATCTGTCTTTGTCACAATGTGCACGTGTCGAATGCGCCATACACATGCCCCCAGACCACGTGGACGTGTTGGGAGAAGGTTCGTCGCTTTTACCTGCCTAAGAAACTCTTCTCACGAACGGGAAAGTTGCGCACAAGTTCGCATTTGTACAAGGTCAAAATAAATCCAAGTAGTGGTCAACCATTTATGCGTGCAATCAATTTGTAGCGACCGTGGGTCGTGTCATGACGAGTACGAATCAAAGTGTGCATTTATCTTTGTTTTACTATCTAAAGACTCAACTTCAGAAAACTCAACTTAGACACAACTCGTGGATTTATTTCGGTTTTAGTATTCAAATGAAGGTACTCACTTCACTTTGTAGATGAACACCCGATGTGGATCAGCTTTCCAGCTGCAGGGAAGCTGTAACTCTTTCACGAGCTCGAATGCACACAGAATGCATTGTGGCATGAATCCCGGTACCTTGGGCAAAACATCAAGCAGCTTACGAGGAAACGCAGCATAACCATTCCACAAAGCTCCTCCTTCGCATTCTCCACAACACTACCGTCTTACCCCGCACGCTGCGCCTAGGCGTTATGCTACAGACTGCAACCCGCAACAGAAATAGCGCCTAGGCGTTATGTATCGAATATGTATACAATGTTGGAAGGTTGCCAAATCCTAAAATCTGGCTCAGTCGTGAAGGTCTGACCCTCCTGTGCGGTTCAAGTCCGCCTGCGTGCTGTCCACACGAGTGTGTAACGTAAGGGGATTTTCTTTCCTCGGTGGCTGCTTGGGTTTGGCTGTGGCCATCGCTGTAGAATTGAAAATGAGAGCTATCGCAGCGGGGGCAGCCGCTTTGGTGCGGTGTACATTGTAAGTTCGACCGCTGCAAGCCAAACCGCTGGTTGCCACAGTCACAAAAAAATCGATCTTAGGCTGAATAGTGCGAAGTGTTATATTTCGACAAGCGCTATAATCGATCTTTTATCTTTGATTTTCGAAACTCGAATATGCGAATAGAGCGCCTAGGCGCAGTGTACGGGGTAAGACGGTAGGTTCAAAGAGAACATTGTTCCAGTAGATGGCCGTAGTATTCGCGAACGGTGGGGTGTAGGAAATGTGAATGTTCGAGACGTATCCGCAATAAAGTTTGAAGACGGCATCCATGTGCACTATCCGTCATCACTTTCACGGCTAGGTCATGAAGGTCTCGACGCAGCTCACTATCAATTGCTTTATACGCGTTGGTATCTAGTACAACTTGTGCAACAAAATTCCCAAGTCCTTACCCGCGATATCTAGGAATAAATCATGTCCATCAAGCGGTCCAAGCGCTTCCAACAACGTGGTGACCCCATCCGGCAAAATATCACCAGCATTACGATGTGGATCATGCTGGTCTCGTGTGACCACTTCACGTGACAAATCCGCAACCAAACCAGTCACCACCTGCTCGACATTGTAAGGAGACATCGGTGCTGAACCGGCGGCCATCGATTGTTGTGATGAATCGTTCGTGTCTTCGCGCCTGCTTGGATCATCGTCAGAAACGATAGCGTGAGATGGGGGAACTGGGATTTCCTGCGGAAAGCTTCTTCGTGGCGATGTAGTCGGAGATTTCCGTGGGGGTTGCAGAGTTGCAGGTTGTACAGGAGGCGCTGATGGAACTTGGCGGCCTGGATATGGAATTCGTGGAGGATAAGGTGTTGTGACAGTAGCAGCGGCCAATATCGCTAGAGATTGTTGAGGGCTGCTTGTAGTCGTAGAACTCGTATGTTGTCCAGCAGCTTGCTCACCAAGTTGACGCATTACGGCTGGTAGTTTTCCACGTGGCGGGCGTACAGGAGCGGAGACGTTGGGGGGAAATCGACGTTGATCTCTCCCTCAGGTTCGTGTTAGAGTTCTCAAGCGTTGTTGGAGCGCAGCGGCAGTGTGCCCAGTCCGGCGCATTCGATGCGCTAGATCACGCCATGAAATGCGAGACCCTTCGTCGACAATAGAACGCGCGCGTTGTACCAATTCCTTGTCGTCCTCGAAACGAAGCTTGAACGCATGATGTGTCGAAATGAACGATGCTGCAGACACAGGCAAATGACTTCGTCTCACTATCTAATTGATAGATATTGATTGATGGGTGGTGAAGCTAGCCGGGGCGGCGAAGATGGAGAGAAAGGATATATTTGCGAAGTACAACGCCTCGTATGCCTTGTCACGGAAAAATCGCACTCTTGCTGACGCAATCACGCCAAAATCCGGACTTCAGTGCATATTTTTCGGTGAGGTTTGCCACACGATGAAAACTATTTGTGGGTTAGGGAAAATAATGATGCCAGATACGCGACGTAATTGGCAGTAACAAAAGCAGGTGGAAGCTTGTTTGAACTTCTGTCCAGGGGTGCATTTTGCACCCTTTCATGACCGTTTTCCTCGCAGGATTTGACACAAGCATCAAGGGGGTCAAAATGCACCCCTTGTTCGCGAGAGGGTTAAATAGGCTCCATAGTAAAGGCTGATTACCAAGTCGGTGGATCGACCGACAATTAAGTACCACAAGTTATTAGACAGGACAGGGACTAATTAGGACAGGGCTAACAGTATAATGCAATGGTTGTGCGCGCACTGATCTGTCGCCCAGCACATAAAGCGCGACAACATGATATTTAAAGCACTATGATTGGCTGAAGGATTTGTCGCTAATGACTGAATGTCGTCAATCACATAAGGAATACGGTAGTATCATTTCGCTCTGCGTTGCCTCATAATATGATATTACTAGTACGGAGCATCTCGGTCGCGTTGCTCCGTCGAGTTGCTTTGGGGGCCGACATCCCAAGGTGGCATTGCCACTTTGGGATGACGTCCCCGCTGACGATAGTTGATCAATGCGATAAAGAGTTGGCTGAGTAACGACGATGTCTTGGTTCAGCTGAACCTTCTCAATACGAGTATGTTTGTCATTATCAAGATCCGTTGAAAGTAATCAGTCACACAAAACGCAGACATTCACCGACAGCGATCATGTCAACTGTGGCGTCATGCCACAATATCAGTGGTGTCGACGTGGACGTAGAGGTCATAATGGAGTTTAAGCGACGATGTCAATGCATGTAGCGACACGCTATAGCATGCTGAACCACTCCCCATGTCTGATCAAGGAATGGCTGACGTCACTGGTGTCTTTATCGCCTCTGCAGCTACATGTATTGTTCCAGAGTCACAGCTGGAGAAGGTGGGTGGAAGTCATACCGAATGCAATGCGTGGGAACCAAGGTCATGAGCGTTCGCGAGGTCCTGCATGTGCCCACGGTTGCAAGAAGTGTTGAATCAGGCTGGACGGCGTCCAGCGAGTAGTGCGTACACTTCCGCTCTTGAGTCCAGCTTGGAATCGATCGTACATCTGCCGCCTCGTATAGGAACGAAGACATGAGACTTACATTACATTTTTCGAGCGGCAAGAGACCGGCATCTGAAAATTAATTTTCATCCATCTCTCTCAAAAGAGGGAGTCGAACGCCTCTTTTGGCATCTACGATTGTTTCTGGTGGCGTCGACACATCGGTGGCTGAATACCCGGAAACATGCTCGACAGACTGTTGCAGAAGCGACAGAGGCGTCGATGGCCGAAAGCTTCTACAAGAGCGTCCGCCACTTTGACGGATGTGAAGTGAGCTAAGCGAGTTCGCAGAAAAGAATGTTTTCTCATGAGTAACAATTGTCAATGTATATAATCTTCAAGAATTGAGAACACGGAGTATGAAGAATACGATACCGTCGTGTAAACCGCCACACTCACATTCGGGTAGTGCAACTGTCTCCGTTACCATCGGTTTTCAGGTGACGATCTTGGCATCGTCCATTACAGTTTCAACGGAAGTCGCTCAACAATTAGACGTTACTCCCGGCTTCGTGAAGATTTGAGGCCTTAGGTGATGACAACTAGCTTCACAAGAAAACTATTTGTCTGCAGGCCCTTACAGGGGGATATCTCCTGTAAAGATCCACGCTCGTGTGCGTTTTCTCTCTCGCAAATGTTGGGGGTGGCTTGTATGTAATAACCATCGACTTGGTGACTGTTTTTCCTTCTTTTCTGTCCTGGGCACAGCAGCGAAGAAGGGTCGGTTGTATTCGTCAGGTAGAAGGTGATGATCAGCATCAAAAACGACGGGAAGCGTTGTGTGGCGTCTGGCCACTGTGTTCGACTGTCACAAAGTTGGTTTACGTGTACTTGTTAGTCGGAGAATAGGAAGGTTGCCGCCTCCGTTGCAGGAGGATGATTATGATAGGTTCGGCGTTCACAAACCTCGGTGTTCGAAAAGTGGTTTTGACAACTACGTTTTGGTGGCAGCGAAAGCTTTCGAGCCTCGTAATTCGCCGTTAGTGAGGGCTTCCGTGCCACTATTGTAAATGTAGGGCGATGAGCACACCGCATCCAAGCACCGATGATTATTATGTATTACCTGCGTCGTGCAGCTCGTCGCGGATAGCTTTTCCGGGCACCACAGGGTATTGAACACGTTCAATACGAATACAAGGAGGCAATCCGAGCGGTTGTTCTTAATTAGTAGTGAAACGTATTTT
The DNA here is from genome assembly GCA_024679135.1 of Phytophthora foliorum. Lineage (NCBI taxonomy): Eukaryota > Oomycota > Peronosporomycetes > Peronosporales > Peronosporaceae > Phytophthora > Phytophthora foliorum. Next base: position 32,209 of record JAHWLE010000014.1, read on the forward strand.
TCACTCAGCTAAAAAGGGATACAGTGTGTCACATGCCGACGTTTTAAGCCGCCCCAACTCGTAGAGATTTGGCTAACGGCTCGGTATGGCGGTTCCGCCGGGCCAAATTAGCTTTTCCCTGTTGTGATAAATCGTGTACCCCCATTTTAATGGCGCCGAGCCAGTATACCCAAGATCAACCTGCCAAGCCGATGTGAGTCCTACGGCGAAAATTGAGAACTGATTGAATGAGAGATTATCCTGGTTTCTCGCTATCTTCCGATGCAGTGCCCTTGACGCTCGAGCGGGCGCACCCAGTGCAGAGTTTCGATTGAACCCAGCGACGAAGGGTTTAACAGAATTCAGATTCGAATTCAACCGATCCGCCATCAATGGCGACAGGGTCACGGAGGGGGTTGTCATTCTCCCTGATGCCAGGATGGCTGAGATTTTGATTCATCACGGGAATATGCGTCTGATGTTGGCACGATATTCAGTGATTACTGTGTCCAACGGGACGTTGCCGTAGTCGTAGACCGTTTTGATCTAGAACGGTCCAATTGAAACTGGGTCTGTGTTCTTTCGCTCACGTGCTGGAAAGCAGAGCATGACTTGATCACCAACTCGATAGAAGTGCCGCAGCCTCTTCAGATTTTCTCGGTCGTTACCCTGCATTATCGTCATGAACCGCTGTTTCGACAGGAAGTTCCAGTTAGCGAAGTGCAGCTGGCGATTGATCATATCTTCGCCAAACCGTAATTGAGCCGGCGACGCTCAAAGAACGGAATGATAACTAGCGCGAATGACATACGCTGCATAATCCAAAGCAACCTCGGGCTGACCATGTAGGTCGGGACGTACGCGCAAAATATTCATTATCTCCAAATGTACACGCTCGCAGATAGCTTATACCTGTGGGTTCTTTGTAGTAATTCGCTTGAGTCTGGGTCTGCTTCGTTCTTCTCCAGTCTGGCGATGATGGCCTTGCAGACGGAGTCGTTGAGTTGGCGTTTCTTCATCACTGCTCCATCAATCGCAACCTCCACTTCCTCAACAGCATACAGCTTTTCTTCAGTAGTATTCTGAACGAAATCATAGCGGAGACGTAAGAAAGCGTCAGCACCCACATTATCGGAGCCCGGAATATATTCCACTTGAAGACGATATTCTTCGAGCAGTAACTTCCAGCGTTTAACGTGCAATAAATTATCGTGTGGGTAGAGCAGATTCTTGTGATCGGTATGAATGATTACCGGATATCCCAACAACATTGTGCGATACTCCTTGAGTATTTCCACCACTGATAGCAACTTCCATTTCACCGTGGAATAGTGTCCGTCATAGATCGAGAAAAGCATGCCGGGATCCTTTTGCCTTGAAGAATAACGTCTCCAATCTGTCGCCCGCTGGCGTCTGCATACACGTGAAATAGGCAGGTTGTAATCAGAAAACGCTAGCCATACGTTGCGGGCAATAACTGCTTTGATGGTTTTGAAGGCTGCCGAGTCTTCTGGCGCCCATGTAAACGGAATGTTTCTTGAAGTCAGTCGATTAAGCCTAGCCGTCAGCGCTGACGTGTTCGGGACCATCTCTCGGTAGTATGCAATAATGCCGAGGAATCGTCGGAGCTCTTTTTTGTTGCGTGGTTCAGCAATCTGCTGGATTGCTTCCACCTTCTTCGATTGCGATTGAATGCCGTCCGGCGTCAGCGTGAAACCCAGATAATCCACACGCGCTCGAAAAATATGGCATTTCTTGACGTTCAATGTGACATCATACTGCCGGAACCGTCGGAAAACGATACGCAGATGCTCCAAGTGATCAACCGAGTTCCCGAAAAGATAAGAACGCGGTCCAAGCACACGATGACGAAAGGTAAATCTCCGAGAATCCGCTCCATACAGGCCTGATACTCATCTAGGGCTGTTGAAATACCCATAGGAAGCCTCTTTAATTGAAATTTGCCAAACGGTAGACAAAATGCTGTAATGGAACAGCTCTGTCGTGCAAGACGCCTCGCAAAGTAGCCCGTGTTTGCGTCCAAAGTGCTCATACACTTAGCTTTGCCCAACTTGAGCAGAACTTCGCGGATATTCAGCACGTAGTATGGAAAGCGGCGCAAAAAGCTCGTGAAGACGTTGCATCTCTCGGTGAGCAGAATCTTCTTGACCGCGAGGGACGCTGTACAGTCTTGTGTGAGAAGGTGTGCAGTCAGCTTGCAGAGGAAGGATGTAATCATCAAGTCGAATACGGCCAAGACATCCACTGTGCAAATCGACGTATTTTTCGAGTAATTTCAAGTAGCAGTGCTGCAAGGCTGCTTCCAGTTGCTGTGGCAGCATATCCAAAGGAGTGACATCAGTTTCCTCGCCTGCAGACAGTTCATCCACTTCCTCGTCGGTAACCTCCACTAATTCACGCGAGCTTAATGACTTTGAAGCCCGTTCGCCAGTCTGGATCGATACCTCAGCGCCATCACATTGCACAATTCCAGCGCCAAAGTCGGCTTTTATTCCAAGGGCTGTCATCAGGTCGGGACATATCACCATTTCATCGCCAAGCGTGGGAACAATTTCAAAGTTGTGAATAACGATCGTATCTCGCTTCAGCTGAGGAATTGCAGAAGCGGACCATCATGCTCCAAGTACTAGTCATGGTGCCCTTGACCAACTCAAACGAGACGGTAGGACTTTCCAACTTGCCTCCTTGAGCTTTGACTGTTCTCACAAAATCTTCTCGAATGATACTACGGGAGCAACCACTGTCAAGAAGCGCATAAAAGCGATCTTTTCCATGCTCAAGCTTGATCATGATGCGCATCAGAGGTGGTGCAGCGGTTTGCTTGGCGTTCAGCCCCACAAGCACGTATTCCTCGCTACTTGAAAACTCATCTCGCTGACTGCGCTGCTCCACCCGAGTTTGACCTTGACGGCGACGATCTGAACCACGTCCTCCGTTACGTTGACCGGCAGTACGACTGCGCGCGTAGTCGACTTGCTGATGTTCTTCTTGTTGATTGTCATGACGTAGCGCTTTACAGACTTGCGTGTTATGCGTCGTCGTTCTATGGAACGTGTAGTACTTGTTACTTGATGAATTGTTGCCATTGTTGTTAGCGTTGATTCGCCCACGTCCACCTCCGCAGTTTTGCTGACGGTTTTGATTAGCGCTGTTGCTTCGATTGTTGAAGTTGCTTCGTCGGCCTTGGTTCCGAACATTCTCATGGGTGTGTTGCTTCTTGTCCAGGGAGCCAAGAGAACCACCAGAGCCACCAGTGCAGCGATCAATATAAATCTCTGGGCTTCGGGACACTGTAGAGCTGGATTGTGGTATAAGCGAATCAGAAGTGTTTTTTTTTTTTATCAGGGCTATCAGCGCCAACTTCATCACGATCAATGCACGCCCCACCCTGCTCAGCTGCAAGACCGCCATCTTCAACGTCATCATCGTTTCCGCTGAAAGCTAGGCGGATGCGATCACGCACACGTCCCGCACCACTTTCAGAACTGATACCACGTCCACGTCCGCGTCCAGCACCATGCCCACGTCCAGCAACACGCCCACGTCCAGCAACACGCCCACGCATGGCACCACGCCCACGTCCAGGATCACACCCACGTACGGCACCACGTCCCCGTCCGCCACGCTTATGACCAGTTCCCAGTCCACGACCGTTAACTACACCCCGTCCACCATTGTCACCAGGGCTAGCAGCACTCTTGCGTCCAGCATCGCGACTTCGCCCACCATTGTCACCAGAGCCATCGATACGCTCGCATTTAGCTTCGTGACCACAACCGCCATCGTCAACAGGGCAAGAAGGACTCACGCGTCCAGCTTCACGATCACGGCCATCATCGTCGCTAGGGTCAACGTCACGCATACGTCCAGCTTCACGACCACAATCACCATCGTCACTGCTTCCAGGTTGACGACCACAGCCACCATTGTCACCATGACCTACAACCTGCGCACCGCCATAATCTTCGAGTAAACAGGTAGTGTCATGGTTACTATCACCACCAGTTCCACCGACGGGAACGGGGGAAAACAAACTCATCGTAGATCCATCCGTCACAAGGCGCTGAGCGTTATCGTTCTGAGTTTTGTAGTACCGCACCAGAGCCTGCTCGCCCAAGAAGTAGTCTTTACCGTCTTCTCCATTTTCGCTGCAACCTGGGCGAACGTAGCGGTACCTGTTATCCAAGCCACGTCTTGGCGGAGGCTTAGACATCCATCCTTCTTGCCGGAGAAGCCGCCAGAGTTCATTGAAGAAAACGCTTTCATCTGATGAATGAATCTTATAGCATTAATACAAGCGCCAACCACAACATCAACGCAGCAACAAACCTGGCTGTGCAACAGAAGTTGCTGGTTCCTTCGACCGTCGCGCCGATCGCCGCCGCTTTTCAGCACCTTCGAGCTCGCCTTCAAGACTTCTCTTTCCTCGCATCAAATTCGAATATGGGGGTGTCTGAAAGCAAAGCAAACCCAAGCATACAGAAATCAAGGCACATACTCACTTGCGCGAGGATGAGCTGATGTTTGTAAGATATTGTGAACCTCATGAAAGATATCGTGTTCCACTGCACTTCGCGTGCTCCTCACCCTCGCGAACGGGCCAATCGCGTGAGGTCATGTGTCCCTTGCGTGAGCGACCTCCACCTGTGTTCCACAATCCCGAGATTGCATGTATTACATTTTCCATTGTACAATTTTCGGGAGGTTATATCGTTTTAGGAAACAGCACGAATTTGACGTTGCACTTCACGATGTTGCTTTCGCTCTCGCCGAATGTACTTTGCTCTTTACGAACTTGGGCTGGAAAAGGTGTATCCTTACGCAATGTCTGCAAATCTTGCTCACAAACGGCATGATGCCGTCGGCATCCCAGTAATTACTATTGCGAAGCTGAGCAAAATGGACTGAATGGAGATGCTATAAATCTGCGCTTCCCTATGAATTTGTTTACTTAATGGCGCTCCTTTCGTTCGCGACTGCCTCATGCGGCAACGTTGACTCGAATTGCAGAAAAAGCTGACGAGTGGTGCTGGTAACTTGATGTCATCGCGACTCCGTAAAACCTTTTAGTGGGCAAGCCTTGCGCGCGCTTCCAGCGCCATTTGCTCCCAGCTCGAGTAGTAAAGGTTTGTGCTGCAGACCGTGAACGCCGTGGTGATGCCCATACCGAAGCCGATCCACAGCCCTTCAATACCAAAGCCGAAATGGAAGGAGAGTAGAGCTCCCAAGGGAATGCCGATGACGTAGAAGGCCAGAACATTGGTTTTAGCAGCCATGTCCTGCCAGCCAGCTCCCTTGTAAATGCCCTGGACCACGCAGTTCAGCGAGTCAATGATTTCGTAGGGAACCATCACCAAAAGCGCATCTGACGCGCGTTGAATCGCGACTGGGTCGTTGATCACGAGGCGAGGAATCTGGTGGCGGAGTACATACACGAGCGCCGCGAAGAAGCACGAGAGCACGAAGACCGTACTGAGAGTCGTGCGGCTGATGACTCTCGCCTTCTTGGGGTGATTCGCACCGAGGCAGTTCCCCACGCGAATGTTGCTAGAGATGGAGACGCCCATAAACACCGTGTAGATCGAAGAAGCCACGTTCATGAGCACCGCGTGAGCGCTTACAGCCACGACTCCGTCCGGCAGGTTGCCTGCCATCACTGCAAGCAGCTCATAGGCCCACCATTCCATAGTAATCATCAGCATTCCTGGTATTCCTAGAGCCAAAAACAAGGGAACAAGAGCCCACGCCTCCTTCAACTGCCAGCCGCCCCACCATCTCGTGTGGTTACCACTCACGAGGAGGTATGGAACCAGGCAAAGTGGCAGCACCATGTATCCCAACGTCCTCGACAGTGCTGCTCCGTGGAATCCCAACGGCGTCCAGTACGTCAGTGCGTAGCCTCCAAACACATTGACGAAAGTGCCCACAAGTGCAAACAGCACCATGGGTCTCACGACATTCTGCGCCTGCAACAACTTCCGAGCCATTTCGTAAGCAAACAAGAAGGGCACCCCGAACACTGTCACCCTCGAGAACTCGCCGGCGAGCCTCGCAACCTCGGGGTCTTGGCCGAAAAGCACCAAGAAGAACTCTGTGTGCCAATTCACGAGGAAAACCGGCACGAGACACGCCCCCACGACAATGAGCGCCGACTGCAGATACAGTCCCAGTTTGTCCAATCTGCCCGCCCCGTACGCTTGGGAGCACAAAGTGTCAAGTGCCGACGTGAGGCCGAAGCCAATGGAGAGGGCCGACACGTTGGTGAACATGGTGGAGAGCGTGGCCGCGGCCACGTATCGTTTCGTATCGGGGGAGTCGAGGTGCCCCACCAACACAATGCACACGAGTCCGGGTAGGTACTCGAGCGTGTAGGTGACGACCACCGGGTAGGCGAGCGCCATCGTCTTCCAGAACTCGTCGATGGCCACGGGTTCGGGCTCCTCGTCCTGTTCCTGGGTCAGTTCTTGCACGAGCGAGGCGGCGTCGCTCTCCGTGTCGTAGTCGTGCACTTTGACCACATCCAGGGACGCCGTGTACGTGGGGCTTGCGGCAGGGAAACTCGGGCCGCGCGTGATGAGGGCGGGCATGAACTCGACGTCCACGTCGCACTCATTGACCAGCAACGAGGTCTGCTCGCTCGCGTCCGCCATCGTTGGAAGTACTAGTGGCGACTTGTGGGGGACACGGCCGATGCGCTACTGAGCGGTCGCTTACCAATTCTCCCGGTAGTTCCGACGGTGCGTATTCACGAGCGAGTGGATGCACTTGAACCCAGGGCGTGATAATCAGTTTGAGTTGCAAGCAGAAGTGATCCTTTTGACCTGTTGAGCAAGGAAATACATAGGATGTTAAGATATGGACACGATGGCCGAGCGGTCTAAGGCGCTGGTTTTAGGCACCAGTCTTCGGGCGTGGGTTCGAATCCCACTCGTGTCAAACTTTTGTCTGTGCAGGACGCACCGGTCCTACACAGGGTTGAATAAGACAGTCTGATGTGTCGGCACAGGTCACTGCCAGGCCTTAACTCACACGCCATGGATCAATCGACTAGATCTCCGACTCTTGTGCTTGTTTCGCCAAGTGAAGCCTCGCACTTTTGCTACAGTAGTTGTCGCTGCAAACGATGTCTGCAATTGTGGTACCTTTATGCATACGAACACCATATCAACACGGAACAGGAGAACCACTCCAGAGCAAAGCAGGCAAAGGCAGACGCCAGCACATGCAACAACGCGCAAAGGATAGATCACAACATCAATCCTAGTATTTTAGAAATTAAAGCAAAGAAAGGCTTGAAAGTAAATGGGCGGCACCGCCGCACACGCACGCACCGAAGCACTGAAGCCTCAAGACGCGACGCGCAAGCGGCGGCAGTTCTCCAGATTCTAAGACCAGTTGACCCCTCTCCCAGCAACTTAGAAGCACTTGCGGTGCACGATCGACGGGCCCGACTCGTCGTACTCGGCCTTCGAGATCCACATCTGCTGGAACGTCGACAGCGACGACAGGATGGAGCCACCGATCCAGACCGAGTACTTGCGCTCGGGCGGGGCGACCACCTTGATCTTCATGGTGGACGGGGCCAGGGCCGTCAGCTCCTTGGTCATACGCTCGCCAATGCCCGGGTACATGGTGGTACCACCCGACAGCACAATGTTGCAGTACAGGTCCTTACGGATATCGACGTCACACTTCATGATGGTCTGGAAGGTGCAGTCGTGGATGCCCGAAGCTTCCTTACCGATGAGCGAGGGCTGGAACAGCACCTCGGGCGTACGGAAGCGCTCGTTGCCGATGACAATCACGTTGCCATCGGGCAGCTCGTAGCTCTTCTCGAGGCCCGACGACTCGGCCGCCGTCTTCATCTCCTGGTCGAAGTCGAGCGCAATGTACGTCAGCTTCTCCTTGATGTCGCGCACAATTTCTCGCTCGGCCGTGGTCGTGAACGAGTAACCGCGCTCCGTCAGGATCTTCATCATGTAGTCCGTCAGGTCGCGGCCCGCCAGGTCCAGACGCACGATGGCGTGCGGCAGCGCGTAGCCCTCGTAGATGGGCACCGTGTGGGAGACACCGTCGCCCGAGTCGAGCACGCAGCCCGTGGTACGGCCCGACGCGTACAGGGACAGCACGGCCTGGATGTTCACGTACATGGCCGGCACGTTGAACGTCTCGAACATGATCTGCGTCATGCGCTCACGGTTGGCCTTGGGGTTGAGCGGGGCCTCCGTCAGCAGCACGGGGTGCTCCTCCGGGGCCACACGCAGCTCGTTGTAGAACGTGTGGTGCCAGATCTTCTCCATGTCGTCCCAGTTGGTCACGATGCCGTGCTCAATCGGGTACTTGAGCGTCAGCACACCACGCTTGGACTGGGCCTCGTCACCCACGTACGCGTCCTTCTGGTCCATGCCCACCATGATGCCCAAGTGCTTGGGGCGGCCCACGATGGACGGGAACACGGCGCGCGGGGCGTCGTCGCCGGCGAAACCGGCCTTGCACATGCCGGAGCCGTTGTCCACGACCAGAGCTTGAACGTCTTCGTCAGCCATCTTGATGAAAGGGGGGAAGGGGGGCTTGGAGTCTTGGAGATCTGTCGCCAACCGGAAGAAAAGGGAAATGAGCTCTCGGAGGGAGGGGGAGCCAAGCCACGTGGTTTGAAGTGGAAGGACGGGTCATCCCTCCTGACTGTATAGAGAAAGGCAGTGGAAGAATGGACGTCGCCTGGCCCGAGAGGCGAAGCGGCAACAACCTCCATACTGAAACCAAGTCAAACCTCGGCCGGCCGTTTCAATCGGACGCTGAGCATTTGGATGAGGCGTGCTATTTGAGGACACGTCCTCAAATAGCAAGCATCGAAGAGAGGTAAAATTGCACGAAGTGCTGCAATGAAGTGCTGCTGGAATTGTGCTGTCCAACACAGTGAAGAGCGCAGTCAACGCGGCGCAGGCATAGCTTTCTAGTCGGATAGTAGCAAGTTCCCCCAGCTTTTCATGTTTTACTGAAACAGTGTGACGATGCCTAATTCGTGGCGCCTAGTTGGTACAATTGTCTTGCGAATACTCTTTCTTTGCCGAATTCCTTGGAAAAGACAGGCAGCAATGGCGCCAGCATCGATGGCGTTTAACAACCACGCCTGCAGCTCTGCAACAAGCCATCGCTACAATGCGAGCCCGTGGTCTCTTCAAACGATGAGACTGGTGATCCAGCGGCGACACGCTGTTTGCTCTTCTAACGTCTACCGTTTCGGCGTTCACGACGGCAGCCCTGCAGCAGTTTGCCGCTGCACTGCAGCATGCACTGGAAAGCCTCGCACGTGTGCGACCGCAATCACACGGCCTCACAGAGTCCCAAGTGCCTCATCCAGCGGCTACCGTGAGGTTTTCGTCGCTGTATTTTCTGTCTGCGTCGCATTGTGGGGTCAATTTTTGCCCACCCCTGAGTTTTTTTTATGACTTTCCGAACCCGCTCGGGGCATCTCCACTTGCGCTTTGTATGCCGGATCCCGAAATTCTGAACCCGCTGAGACATGTCCAACGTCAGTGGTCGATACAGTACGTTTTTGCCTCGTTGCGCGATTTACGGCAATGCTCTCGGAAGCGATACATGTACAGCGTCCTGCCCATTATTGTCTTGCGTGGTTCCTTGCTGTTGCTGCCGTGGTTGCCATTGCGAGGTGCGGCGAGGCTGTCGTTGCGTGGATATCTGATTCCGCCTGTCATGCGGGGGATGCGCCCGCACCGACGACACGTCCGTATCCTCGCACTTGCCTGTTGAATAGACACCTCGAGCAGGCTGTTAAGTGGTGTTGCCCCAGCTGGGGCGAGCGCAGCCGTCCTAAGAAGAAAGATGCAGGCAATCTGGCATGCTCCCTAATAGCTGCGGTACATATACCTAATTGCTGCCAGGCTGGTTGAAGTGCGCTGTGTGGAGACCGAACCCGCTCGTCTCCTTTATTGCCGTGGACGAGCCACCGCTCGGCATTGGTACAGTCCGAAGCGAGTCCTATTGCGCCGTTGTGGTGGTGGAAGTCGCTCCTGCTGCCTGCTCGCACGTTCGCTGTAAACTCGGGGAGGCATTGTCGTATCCTCGACGAGGCTGTCGCAGGCACTGCACGCGCCCGAGCCTGTCTTTTGTCGACTCAGACGAGCTCAGCATGCACCTCGCCGTCGACTAATTGTATCCATGCCACGCGTGGCGGCGTGCGTGATCGGGTGCCAAGCACCAGCTGAACAAATCAATTGTTTTCGACCACCGAGTTAAGTCTTAGTCAACATCGGTGCGTGCTCCTCAGCCAAGCAATGCCAAATTTCGATGCATGTGAGCGCTCGCGGGCGGTGTTGTCAACTCGGTATTCGTTAACTGGCGGGTTGATATGCATGTACACAGCATCAGCCTACACACACACACACACACACGATTGGCTTCAACTTGCACAGTTGTGTGCGTTTTGATCGATTACCAACATGCGTAGCTTTTGTGTTGTCAACATGTAAACTAAGTCAATTGTGTGCTGCTTGTTGCAGTCATAGGTTTCTGTGCTTCTTCATTAGATACGAACTCGTGCCACTGTAGCAAATTCGCTCTTGACGATTACCAGGCAGTAGATGAGGACCACCAAAAAAGTCTACCTCACCTTGTCGATCGATATACTACTTCACAAATTGTAAACTTTCTGTGACCGCTGGTCAGTGAAACCATCGTGCCATGTTGAGCAAGAACATAATTTTGACGCTGTCCTCCTCAGTTCAACTGCGAGGGCATATTGACCATCGATTTGTCACTTCCGAACAATTTACTCAAGCGTTGACAGAGCAACAGGCCGCCGCAGCTGTGGCAGCCTTCGCTTCTCCGATCCATCCGACTCGGCGGCTTCCGGTACAAAAGGCACAAGCGTATTAATCATGTCCTTCATCTCCGGCGTGCTTTTCTCCACCGCCGGCAAAACCATTAAATTCTGCTCCAGCTGAACGAGGTTCTTGGCTCCGATATAGGACTGTCGAGACATGATTAATGGTGGCGCGGCCACTCGCTCCTCAAACCCCGGGATGAAGGTCTTGTACATAACGGTATCCCACCACTGTGTTTTGCCTGTGAGAGCTCGACATGGGGTCCTCTGGCAAGTGGTAGCGTACTCGAACTCCATCCTCGTGCGGTTCAACAGATTGTAGACAGACTGCTCCACGACTGGGATCGAGGCGTTTAGCAATGCCACATACCTCGACGATCTGAGCCGCTCTCCACTGACTGGTACTAGTACCCGAGTAGAAGGTCCTGCCTTGTTTAATGACATAGTTCATGGACGCACCGCGTCCTCGACGGGCGTGTGTGTACGCTGAATGCAATGGATGGCATCCATGGGCGTTCATTCCGACCTTGATTGTTGAGGCCTGGGGCTGGTAGAAACCCCTTTGTGCCAATGGCGATTTTGGTGCTGATCACGACGTCATTTCCTTGTATTAATATCATCGGCTCCAGATGAGCCGATGGTACAAGGAAATTGTGGTTAGTCTTTCACTTACTCCACCACCGTGTAAGGCGACCAATCTCGACTTAATCTAGCCTCGTACTTGTTTTGCGGCAAAAAATAGCAAGTGGCAAAGCTTCAGAAGAAGCTGTTAGCTAAAATAGCATAATAGTTGTCACTGCACGTCGCAGCACTTACATTGCCCGCGTCAAGTGCAACGTATACCGCACTCAACTCTTTACTGGCACATTTTCCGTTCTGACACATGAGCGATTGGCGTGAAACTGGCGTCGGATATTGACCAAGGACCTCCAACAAATCCATGACAAGCTGGCGTACTCATCAGTGCAGAAGTCCTGGACGTATCGAATAATCCGAGGCCATACTCCTCGTCATCGGCGAGCTCAAGGCCTCCCAGGATGCGCCTTCACCAATGCTACACTCTCCAGTGCCTAAAGTAATCGACAAGCCCGCCCATCGATTTCGTCACAGTAACAATGTCCATCATTCCGACGTCGCTTGTGTCGCTCAACCGGAGAGCATGAGCGCAGAGAGTGAATCCCGTAGTCCAAGGTGTTCAAGATGGAATATTGTGCAGCAAGGTGATATCCCATTTGTCAATTTGCCTTTTTCGGCGTGTGCTGAAGATCCTCTCTTTCGTTGGAGTTGCCCGTGGCACGTGCACGGCGACGAATCCATCACAATGTGCTCTACGGCCACCAGATGCTCCAAATATCGCTCTCCGTGATCTGGAGAGAGCAATCAGCGTCACTGAAATCTTCTTCGCCACAACATCACATGACAGTGTTGATTTTGAAATACTAACAGTCTCCAGGTACTCAACGTCGACGGTCATATTACTACTGTACGCACCGAAACCAGACTTGCCTCACGCGCAAATGGCGAAGGGAGAACCGGGAAAGCCATCTTGAACAGATTTCCACTGCTGATAAGTCGGCCCTTGGTAATCTGCCGCCTCAGGAATACCAGTTAGAAAATTCTAATCAGCTCCGGAAACGGACGCGGCAACCTATAATTCACGTTGCTGTTTTCAGCTCTGCTGTTTCACTCTCGGGTCGCACGCAGCGAAGCTGATACTAAAGAATGAGGCCAGCGATGTTGGTCATCCAGAAAACCTCGCAAAAACCACGGTTACCAAAATACTTCGAAGTTCGAAGTATGACACAAACGTCCCAAAGTGATAGATCCGATGGATGTACCATGACCAGACACGTGCAATCCAGGATCCGCGCTCCACCAGGGAGGGCTCGAGATAGCGTAGTGTTGCCGCTGGTATTGGGAGCAAGGGAGAGTCGCTGTATGTGTACACTGATAAACAGTTTTGTACACAGTGTTAGCAACAATGCATGTGGGGTTGGGCGGGTAACGGGACCCGCCTGACAGGGTACCCGTTCCTGCCCAGTCACATATATTGTCTGTTCATGAGGAAACACAACTTCAATTGGAGTTTTTATTTTGATGGAGTGGTGCTGCTCTAGCAAAGTGGTCGCTACAGCCTGGAACATCATGATCAGGCATAAGATGCGACGAAGCCTCATCCTTTGTCTCGAATTTCGGTTGCCCGATTTCCTGTGTACATGTACCCGGATCGGGCAAACCCGTTAACCTAAACCGGGTATTATAATCAGGGGCTAAATCAAATATGCATAATATTTGTGAGTATTCGTAGTACTATTCTCGTCAAGAATATCAATATTCTTTCAAAAACCAAAAGAGTACCGTAATATGTTGATATCATCGAGGATTCTTCAAAATATCAGATATAAAACTGATATATCTGAAAGGTGGTTTCATTCGCATAGAAACTATCTAGCCACCTCGACGTCGTTGAGCAGCACCGCATAGCTCGATTACCCAGTCGCAGCTTCGCCACATAGAGCTATGCGGTGCTGCTCAACGACGGCGAGGTGATGTATCATGGACACGGAGAATAGTTTCATTCCTCATTTGGTAGCCCAGAGAAAATAACAAGGTGGTGTTGAGTGCATGAAACTTGGCGTTGTGGATTCTGTCTGATCCCGACCAACCTCAACCGGTGTGTGTGTGCAGGGCACTTCACCCTGATAGATATTTTCAACAGCGCGAAGCTCCGTGCTGTGACTACTGAGGAAAAAGTACCGACACTGAATCAAATATTACCTGATGCGAATATTATGAATACCCGCCTTGCAAATATCTGTATCATACATGTATATTATATGTGGCCAAAGACCTGTGAGAAACAGTAAGTGCAAGCTCTGGAAACTTATATATTTGGCTGGTTGGTGAACGCATATTTCGTTTTGGCTCTGAAGAATATGCCTACGCATTGTGCACCATGGTCCCTGGCATTGCTATGGACCCCTGTTTCATGTGCGGCAACGGTGTCCATCACATTTGTGCTAACGAAAACTTCAGCTCTCGTCTAGTGCCGCCAAGATCATCAACGATGGGAAGCAATTGCTCGCAATGATTACTCATGCCTTTTATATTTGCATGTGCTATGATTGGTTGAAATTAATTATTGAGTAATCACCTGGAAAATCAAATATGTCAATATATTCGCCAAGTACAGTAATGTGTGTCAATAAGGAACACCTGATATGAATAGAATTAGAAAGGATATACGCGCCAACAAGGCAAAAAAGAAGGGACAGTGTATTGATTTATAATAGTTAAGTAGCTGGTCTTACCCGTACTAATGGCAGTCGAGTAGCTGTCGCAGCAGGCAAGCTTTGCCAGTCATGATTCGTCTGATGGTTGTGTTGCCAGGGAGCGTGCACAGACAGAACTCGACTCGGGCCCATCGAGCTAGCTCGCGGTAGGTAGCGGAAGGAAATTCATAGGCTCTCTCAACGAGGGAAATCTTCTGGAGTTGAGTGAGGCGGGATCTTGGCTTGGAGGTGGAGCTCATGATGCAAGGGGGGCGGTCGGGCGGTTTGCCAGTGGTAGATTGGATTGTGATCGATTTGCTTTGACAATGCACCAAGCATTTCCGGATGGACGAACCTGTTCGAGTTCACATGAGGAAATTCAAATTGCCAATTCACCCGCTGATTGGCGGAATCTTAACTCAACACCCAATCAGATGCCTTAATGGATACTGCCCCAGCCAATAGCGTCGGCATGCTTCTGATTATTAACTAAAGTCAATACCCACTGCGTTCCATTCTTCCAGCTGTATATCATATTTCGTAGGATATTAGTTGACACCCCGTTCCTTATTGACGCACATTACTGTAGTAGATATCAATATTCGATTTCAAAATGAGAATACAGTTCTGCACCGCGTATTCGACAGGGTGGACCTTATTTACACTGCCAGGATCATCAGTTTTGGTGAGCTTGTACAAAACGATGGACATTGTTAGCGTAATACTCTTACTTATTAAGACGTACCGGTACAGGTTATAAGACCACGTAGGTGTCGTAAACGCGGTGCAGGACTGTACGCATATTTTAACTCGCATTGCCCCTAGCAGGCCGCAGGTCTAAACGGCCAACCCTATCAAGGAGATATGCTATCGCTTTGAAAATTGGTATGCATGTTCACATAGGTCTGAAATCTGGATTTACGTAGTTTCAAGTCGCAGTAAGAAGTAGAAGAGATGAAGTGCCTCGACATGGCAAAATGCCGAATAAACTGGATATTTTATGTCCCAAATGGCTACAAACCGGTTGTTTTCTGTTCATAATCCTTGTTTTATGTTGCATTTGCACATTTCTGATTGCGATACATGCATTTGTCCGCGGGCACCCTTTGTAGATGCCGTTTTCAGCGCCATCGTGCTCTAGAACTCCTACAGCAATGTAAACACGACTGAAATGAAGCATTTTGCCTTGTATCGACCTGACCGTACTATTAATTCAATATCAAACGAAAACTTACCGGAATATATTGTCTTTCGAAACACCGTAGAAAAAGGCCCAATTTCGCGGGTTGTTACAGGCAATTCGAGTTAAATAGACCCGATATCATTTTGAGCATATTCGCATGAGGTTACCATTAGCTCCTGATTATAATACCCGATTGCGAGCCCTGATGTACAGTGCTTGCCAAGCACTGGTGCTCTTCCGAGATGCACTTTGAGATTTGTTTAGGACAAACGACAGGCGACCCACGTCATTTGGGTCACTTCACCTGGCACTGCCAGTGGCAGGTCCCCCTCGCTCTTCACTGGTCAACTTAAGACTCACTGCTCATACCTCAAGACTTGCTTCTCAACGATGCGCATACATCGTGTTATTCGCTGTTGTGGCTGTCCATACCACAATTAATGCGGCGTCTGCGACCGCGAACTCGGGAAGGACTGCGCTCGTCTCCTCGGTTGTGGCTGCCGACCAAAAAGACAGTGTTCCGGACCGACACTTGAGGACTACGGACGAGGACGAAGAAGAGAGAGGAATTGCAATTTCTAGTGTCGAGAACTTGGCCAAATCGGGTGTTAAGAAGACACAGCAGCAGTGGTGGCTCACTCGCAAGAAATCCGCGGAGGCGTCCTTCCAGCTCTTGAATCTTGGAAGCAAAAACAAGAAATTTCTGTTTGGCAGCAAAGAATTCCTAACCTGGGCCGAGTACGTGACCAAGCTCAAGAAGGACGGCGCCGGAACGGCCATGATCAATACTTTACTGAAACACTACTACAACGCAGCTTTGGCACGAATGCTTGCAGGGGCAAAGGCTTCGACCGCGCCTCGGATGGAAAAACTTGCTACAGAGTTGCAGTCGGCGCAGTTTACGAAATGGATGATTGCTGGAGTACGCCCAACTACCGTGGAATCAAATCTGAAAGCGGTAGGCAACGGCATGTGGTCCAAGAAGGACGGTGAGATTGTCCACGCTTACAAATACTTCATCGGGGCAAGCTAATCCAGGTTCAAGTACATACCTCCGAGCTAGAGGAATGGTGATCAACATTCAGATCGACGAACAAGGAGGCTTTAAGATGACAAATGGAGGCGCCCTGCTCTATGGATGACTTTGGAAGAGGTTAGTTTGCCGGAACGAGCTCGAAGCTTTTCACAGGCCTGAGATGCCATCGTCGATTCGTTTTGGATACCTAGGCCGAGTCAAAGTGAACAGAAGGCATTCTATGTAGTACCTGTAGAGATCAAGACCACTGATAGTAATCGCCAAATTGCCCGAAGGACACGTTGTACTGCACCTGTAGACGATTGCTACAAAATAGTCTGAAACTGTTTCCCAGGCCAAAGCGATATTTCTATTGCGAAACTGTAGTGTACACGTATGTAGATCGCAACGAAGAGAGGTAGCGTCGTCAAGAGAAAACCGTACGTGTAAATTCATTCGTAAAACGCTCCGCCGGAAACGCTCGAGCTCGACAAAACCTTTTCGCTGTTGAAACATGAGGCAAACTTATTGGCAACGCAAGTTTCAAGGTTTCAAAAAGCATGACCGAAAGAACTATTGAACAGCGGCTACGATCACATCGCTAACCATGGGTAGTGACGATCGAACCCGTAGTACGCCCAGCACTTCGGTTGTGCTATTTTCCATCTTAGTTGGGCCAGCCACTGGGACGAGCTACCAAAGGACTGGATTCTACTATCTTTGAAATCAAGTGTCCCTCGATATCCCTCATAAAACACAAAATGCATTTGCTGAATGATTCAAAAACAGCAACACTACCGTGTACAGTCACAGGAAGCAATTTTAGAAAATCAATCACTTGACTCCACACGCAATGAAGCCCTTCCAGCTTTTTCCGATATCAGTCCAGCCTTCTCCCCGTCTGGTCGCGATGTTTGTGTCAACGAAAGCGTGGGTCCAACATTAATATTCTCCCAGCGCAATAGCCCCATAACTGTCTCAAGCACGTTCGTCCGCACACTTCGTGGGTCACCAATCGCAGAGCTACCCGTCAAATGGATCTCGCAGTGCTCTTCATCATTCTCATCAATCGCCGGCACGAAATGGTTCCACATACAAGCGTCGTTTGCCCATATTTTCTCCAGCGATCCACCATACAGCGAAGGTTCCTGCGGAATACTCTGCGTCACGACGGCGTAGCTCCCATTCGACTCGAAAAGACGGAATCGCAGATACAGTAGACGTACGACTTTTCCTTCATTATCCGGGTCCAGCTTCTCTCGCGCGATTAAATACGTGTCATCGTTGAGCTTCTGTATAACCTTCACGAACAGCAACAAAAAGTCGATTAAAATATACACTCAGCAACCCAGCAAATTTTTTTTTCCTCACACGGAACTGCTGCGTCGCCGCTTCCGACGCGCTCCGGTATGTCACGAACTTGATTTCGTTTGCCCAATTGCGGTCTGCCATCTGCATCGCCGACCTGTTTTTGAAAACTTTTTTAAACGAGAAATATAACTTCTCGTCCTGAAACCGATGCAGCGTCGTCCATCCGAAAAGATGGACCCTTTGCGTATCTGCAAACCCCACTTTGTCCACCAATGCTCTCTGTAGTCTCGAGGTCAAAATAACCTGCGTCGCCTTCTCCTGTGTAAGCCCGAATTCGAGCCCCAACTCATTAAGGTTTTCTCGGCACAATTGTGCGTACACTTTTTCCTGCATTTTTTGGTCCCGCGCCATTTCCTTGAGCAGTCCTTCCATCCTGTCTTCGCCCTTCACTCTCTCTGCCAATTGGTCCTGGAAACTCAAATTTTGTCTCACGAGGTAATTCGCCTGTTCTCGCGCTTGCTCCAAATGGCGCTGCAGTTCAGAAATGTGACTCGTTTGTGCACCGGGGACCAAAAATTGGGCCAGCGTTTGGTCCACTTTCGACAATAATTGGCGGTGCGTCTGCTCCAGCCGCTGGGCTTCCAGTCGCAGCTCCTCCATGTGCTCCTTGTCCCGCTGCCGGGCGCGCTGCATGGCCTCGCGGTTGCGTCGCCGCCGCTTATCCAGAGATGCCTGTCGCTTGAGCTCCTTGAGCTCTATCGTTGTCGCCGACATGACAGTTTATGGATTGTGTAGTCAGAATTGATGCGTCGATTGTAGGATCTTATACTCGAGGGTCCAATTTAACGTTAAGGAAAAGCGTTAAATTTGACCTTAATTGAATGACCGCAAATATTACTTCAGTAGTAGTACTTCGAAGTAGTACTAATAGTTAGGGAAATGTAAACACCTGGATACGTCGCAAGACTAAGTATTTTTGTACAAAACAAAGGTCTCGATTTTGACAGTATCCTTCAAGCATGTCCTACCTGCAGCGTTGGTGATCAAATCCTGGTTTCGTTTGGGAAGCAACCTGGACATTTTGGCGGTCCCAGGAATTTCCGACTTCGTACTCCTTCGTATTACTTATGCCGGAGACAGAAGTCAGCAAGACGAGAATATGCATCAACGAGGACCTCCTGGGGTGCTGAATACACGATTCGGAAGTAGTTTGTCATTCCAAAACACTACCAACAATAAAATACAGCAATGATTAGTTGTTTTGAGTAGTAGAAGACAGATCGTGGCACGCTCTCCGGTAACGTACCTGACCGGGCAGAACGAAGACGGATTCTTCATCCAGCAACTTCTGTGTGAAGTCGAAGTCGTCCTTGATCTTGGTCAGAACGCTGGTTTTGACTTTTATCTGCAAACATTATGGGTAGGTCAGTGCTACAACCATCACGTAAATGTTTACTCCGTTTTGGCACATACCATTGCGTACATTGTGCCTTGCGGGACTACCACTTCCAAGCCTGGAATTTTGATGAGGGTTTCGACAGTGAACTTGGCATTGCTCTCCAACGTTGCGAAGTAGCGCTTTTTGAAGCCATCTAGCGATTGTTCTTCGGCACTCCCGGAAACCGGGGTCAGTATATCGGGAATGGCACTCTGGTGATGCGGGAACAGGTTAACTTACAAAGTACTAGCATCACGATAGAGCTTTACCTGAACTAGCGAATTCGCTCCAAGGACGCTTCGTGACAGATTCAAATAGGCGGTCCGCACGTCTTTCAGGATATTGTCGCGGTCGTGGACTATGAGCCATCCTACTCTCCAGCCAGGGATCAGGAACTGCTTGGCTAACCCACCCACGGTTATCACAGGAACTGTCTTCGTCAATATCGCCATCGGATAGAAAGCATTGCTTCCAAACACCATGTCTCCGTAGATTTCATCCTGTGCGCCAAAATTGTTAGTGTCATGGATGCAGCAAGCTGAAAGAGAACTTCACTTACTGCAACGACGGGGATCTTGTTCAATTCCGCCAAAGCGAGAATTTTCTCCAGGTGGGGCTGCAGAATGCCCCAAATTCGACCAAAATGTCAGACTACACCCTACAAAGGGCTGTACTTACATCAAAGCTGCCGTCGAACCTTCGAGTACACGCTGCCGCAAGGGTTGGAAGGATTATTCACCAGAATGGCCTTCGTATTTTCATCCACCAACGACTGCATGTGCTCCAAATCGGCCTCCCAGTTGCTTTCTGGCTAGCAACAGCGAAGATCACATACTTGCCAGCACAGATACAGCTTCAAACTGCGTGCAGCAGACTTACCTTCAGGTTGTAGAATCTACATTCGATTTTGTTCAGGTCGCACAGTGCTTGATAGAATGGAAACCCGGGCTTTGGGAGCAAGATATTCTCTCCAGGGTTCAGCAGCCCTCGGAAGGCAATGTCAATCGCACCTGAGCACCCACTTGTGATGATGATATCATCCACAGTCAAGGGGGCATTGGGGTTACCATAGTGGTGCGCAATAGCTGCCCGGGCAGCCTCCGACCCAGAGGAGTGGATGTACCCGTTATTCTGCATGGAACTACACAGGGAGAAAAATATTGGTGTCCACGTCGTTTTTTTTTAAAAATGCAGAGTAATAGCGACGAACCGAGTGTTTCGGACGATGGCCTCCACCAGTACATCGGGGCAGTGCAAATTGCCGAACACCGTGGGGTCCCCTATCACACAATTTTGCCAGTTAACTCAAAAATGACACTCTTGTACGTTAAACTTGAAGGATGCACGAACCGAGTGACAGCGGGATCATGGTCTTTGAGGCATTCACGGGCTTGATGATGTTGTCCACGATTTTTCGAATGGGGTTGGAGCACCGCTCAGACAAGTCCGACGGGTGCACATCCCACTTCGCCTTCTGCTTGGTGTCGGTCTTGGGAGTGTCCGAAATGGAGTTGGCGATGGTCATGGTGATACTTGCGATCTGGTCAATTGAAAAGTGAGTTGAATGGGATGGAGGAATGTCCTATCCATGAGCAGGTCAATGATGAGATGCATTTGATCTTAGCCAATAGCTATAGTTTATCGCCCTTCGTGGCTTGGTGCGAAGGGAGCGTCGAGGTACATGTAGCCCAGCAACGTGATGAAGAAACACTTATCCGGTCCTTCGTCGGGCGAATTATTCTTTTATTTCTGCCTGAATAAGATGAAGTTGGCTGCCACACGAGGGATAAAATCAAGCGACTGCGGGTAATTGTAGAGAAATTGTTGCTCCGTTGCACTTTCATGTACGAATACGAGCCTCCTACTATTTGGATCAACAAAGGATTGCAAAACCTGTAGCTGGTTTTACAGTGACCCAATTGAACTATTCCTCCATTGGATACCTCAATGGTGACGCCATTTTACCTGTTTGTATTTGTAGCCCCGCGAACAGTGTATTACACGTTCTTGCGTTAAATGCTCCCAATGAGACCGTACGCGTTGTCTCTGGAGGGTGAATCCTGCAGGAACCTTGCGGCTGAATTTACGGTGGCGAGCGCAAGCTGAAAAAGAAAGATTTGGTGTGATACATGTACCATGGTTTAGTAGAATGACATCGCGTTTGAGATCTCACTACATTTTCCGTGCCGAAACCGGAGCAGTAGGATCATTGAAAGCATCGGAGATAGCCTCCAGAGCCAACAGTGAGGCTTGCTGCTCGGATTGGATCACGGACTCAAGACTGCCAATCTGAACTTCCACTTGTGCGATGCGTTCTTCGAGTCGGCGGCCATCCGAGCTCACGCTCTCAGTGAATTGGCGCAGTACCCCAGCTTGGTTTGCGTCAAACTCGCGTTTGAACTGTGTCAAGTGGACCGAAACAGCGTTCACCACAGCATGTGGGTCTGTTGGCGCTGCATTGGCTTGAACAGCACGTACACGATCTAGTTCAGAGTACATGCGTTGTTCGCTGGCTTGGACTCTGCTGGATACCAGCTCCTCCACTTGCGCTTGCATCCGAGAAGAAAGAGACATCGTCGGGGTTAATTGCGTCGAATTGAATGGCCCCGAATTGCTGTACTGGTTCGACATCTGTTGAGTAAGTGCTTCCTGCCGAACCTGTTGCAGCTGCAGAGCAACATCAGTCTGCAGCTTTGATAGTTGGGCACTCCCCGCTGCAACACGATCCGTCAGCATGTCTAAGCGTGCCTCCAATCGTGGCAGCGCGCGTTCACATGCTTCTACTTTGGCTGCTAGGAATTGTACTTGTGATGAATTCTGTTTACAAAAGAGAATTCGCGTTAGCTAGGTGCCGAAGAGAATGGGTATGAGGCAATTACATACCCTCTCTTGTTGTTGTGTCTCCATACGCGATAGGAATTGCCCAAGCCGTAGCTCAAAATTGTGGCTCATGCATTCGATAGTCTTGCTGACAATATACTCGACGTCGACATGCTGTATCGGCTCGGCACGCATCGCCGGAGGGCTTGTGATGCTAGATTGCTGGAGTGGTTGCGCTTGAACCACGGCAGTTGTAATCGGCAAAGGCTTCCTCGGTAGATCAGGAGCTATAGAGTGAAGAATGACAGACTCATCTGGAGTGTATTCCACTCTCGGGACTTGGCGTTGTCCTGACAATGGAGAGCTGGGTAGGCCAGCAACTGAAGCCAAGGTGGCATTTACACTAGTTTTGGTCGCCATCACCACCGCTTCAAGTTCGGTACTCAGCCCTAACGTCCTCGCAAAAGTTGAAGCTTTGGCTTGTCCTGCCCGTTCGCTGGTGTTGCGAAGAGAGCTAGCGCCTCGTGATTGACTGCTAAGCTGCATCGAATCTGGTAGGTTCTCCACATGGCAATCTGACTGGAAGCGAAGGCGAAGACCTGGAAAGTTTGCCTTGGCCACTTCCTTCAAACATTCACAGCCTTTCTTGAAGCTTATATCATCGGTACCTTCGTCCGTGGGAAATGCACTTTCATCGAGGTACAATATCAGGAGAGAGCACTGCTGACCTGCTGTGGCCGCTTGCAGGAAACTGCGTTGCAGCAAGTCTAGGCTACCTGGTGAATTGAAGCCGCACGCCCGCAGATCAAGCTCGCGCAGCGCGTTTTTGCCAGCTTTATCACGCCGTCGAAATAGCGATCGAACCAGGTCAAGCTTTCCATCCTCCGAAAGTGGGTTTCCCAGTAGACAAAGTGACTCCAGAGTTGAGGCATTGTTAATCAGCAAGGAGCCTACACCGCTGTCGATTGCGTTGCCAGCTGCACTCAGACACCGCAACGGAAGCTGCATCAAGGAGGCAAACCCCGCCGAGGTTATTCCATTTCGAGAAATATCAAGCTGCTCCAGTATCGATGGCGGCATATCATCTTCTTGGCCAAGCACTACCGTCACAGCACTGCCGCTGGATGCATGAAGCAGCTTGAGCGCATCTGAGATAGCGCGCAAACCACCATCACGGATATTGTTGTCGGCTAACAGGAGATGACGCAATGACGTACAAGCTTGGAGTGACTGGCTCAAGATAATACCAGCTTGCCGCGGCAGCTTGCAAGAAGATAGCTCCAGAGTTACAAGCGACGAGGTAAAAAGTGTGGACATTGCAATAAGGGAGGTCATGCTCACTTGCTGACAGCTACAATTCATGTCAACAACAGCAGAACTTGAGAGAAAACATGCAAATGCATTGTAGAGGACACATGAACGCACCTTCTCACCCGGAAGTGCACTAGCTTGACGCGATTTCTCATTAGCCGTTCTGTCACCATCGCGAAAAAGCGATCTCCGGAAAGCGTACACTTCTCCAGCGACAAACTTTGGCATTCCTCAGCGCATCCACCGAACAAGGAGTTCAGGTGCTGTACATTCAACTCGTCCAAATTAAAATTGCGTAGCTCCACGCTCTTCGTATTGGCGACAGGATTCGTCAACGCATCTAGCACAATTTGGTCGTTCTGCACGGTGCAAATCGGGGTCAGATGAATCGCTTAGTACGCTGGCTGGCGGCAATTACTGGGGCCTCACCTTCGTTCGCACAACACATGTAGGGGAGTCGACTGTCACTCTCACCGACACTGCTGCTGCATCTTGAGACTCGAGTGGTGCTGCCCCTGCATAAACTTTCTCCATGTCGAACACGCGCAATACCACGAGACGCTTCACCGAGGCTCAACCGTCTATTATTTTTGCGCAAAAACGTACCATGAACGGTCTTCCAACCGACACCTCGATAGCTATTACTTTCTCGTCATGCAGCTCCACCAGAGCGCCGCACAGTACTGGCATTTCAATTTCCTTGGTCTTTCCGTACTGTGTGAACGAGGACTGGCGCTCTGGACATGACAAGATCCTAAGATCCC
Organism: Phytophthora foliorum; assembly: GCA_024679135.1. Classification (NCBI taxonomy): domain Eukaryota; phylum Oomycota; class Peronosporomycetes; order Peronosporales; family Peronosporaceae; genus Phytophthora; species Phytophthora foliorum. Next base: position 56,166 of record JAHWLE010000014.1, read on the forward strand.
AGTTGTGCAGATCGGCCGTTCAGCTTTTCCTGAGCGAATGCTAGTCTATCCACGTAGAGCTGGTACTTTTCCTTCGCGAGCTGCTCCTTCTCAGCGACAATCGTCTGCTCCAATACACTCAGCTGTTGCATCTTCAGCTCCATTTGCCGCAATTGATTCTCAAGCAGTTGGTTGACCAAATCTCGTACGGGGCCAGACGCAGTGTCGTCTGCCATCTTTTGTGCTCGTGTTGCTAATAACGCAACTGTAGTGGCAGCAGCAGCTTCCTCCGTAACAGCCACCATTTCCTTGGAGACGTGTGCAGGGTCACTCTTGTCATCATCCTGCGTCTTAGCAGAATCGGTTGTTGTAGCCGAAGCCGACACATCCTCCATGGCCACATCGCCGTCCGCGGATGCGTCCTCCGACTTGATGGTAGATGGGATCCCTGCAGCCTCCGCACTGCTTGCAACAGCTGCCGCTGCACTTTCGAGCGTAGTAGGAGAAGAATCACCAGCTTCAGCCGGACCTGTGGTACTCGAGGTGCTCTCAACCTTAACTGCGGCTCCTTCCACTGCGGTCGTTTCGGTGGTCGCCGGCGCTACCTGTTCAGAAGTTCTCGTCACCGCAGGCATCGTGTGAAGACGCTTGATCGCATCAATCGCAGCATGCGCCGCCGCCTTCGCAACCAACGGGTCAACTTGCTCCACAAGAGCCGCCAGATCCAGCACAGGAGCGTTCAGGGCCTCGCCAGCAGTAAACGACCGCAGCGACTGAATCGAGTCTCCAATCCTCCTTCCCTGGCTCGGCGTCGTCGGGTGAAGCAGCGGCATCTCCAAAAAGTGCAGCAAGCACTCGTCCGCCGTTTTGGTGCCCACTTTCGAGGCGACAAAGTTCCAGTCGCAACTGCCGTCGTCGTCCTCATTCTCGGCGCCCTTGATCCTGTTCGTTCGCGTGCTGCTCACCGCCTCCAGCAGAAAGTTCGTCTCCTCCTGCGTCCACTTGGCCGCCGCCGCAGTATTCTGCGCCACGGTCGGCATCAGCTCAAAGTCCGCGGCGTCATATCCCTCCGGGAACGCTCCACGGATGTAGCACTCCTCGCAAATGCCGCTGCCAGGTCTCAGTGCAAAGCCGCCAACCGTGAGTTCCTTTCCTTCATTACCAGCTTTGCCATTGGCCGTCGTGGTCATAGCCGTCGCGTTACCCGCCGGTCCATTGGTCGTGAGCTTCTTCTTCGCCTCCGCCGTGAGCTCAAAAACCGCGTCTTCCGCTCCCCGAGCGGCGCCACAAGCTTCGCACGCCAGTGGAGTGTCCACCCGACGTGCATTTTCCTTCTTAGCAGCCACGAGCATGGCCACAGGCCCTAGTTGTCCACTATTCCCGCTGTTTTCAGCGGTTTTAAGGGCGTAGTTCGAGTGGACAGCAGGGGGCATGGCATGAGGAGGAACGTGGAAGTTGATGAGCCCCCAGTGGGTCAGAAACTCGTGCACTCTCAGGATGGCGCAGGCGTCGCCCGCCAAGTTGCGGCGACAGGCTGTGGCCGTCAGGTACACGCCCGGCTGCTGGCGGTACGCGTGGACCATGTAGTTGCGGTATTTGAGGTATATCTCGGCCGTTTTGGAGGCAGTTTCCGCGAAAAACTCGGGCAGCATGCGCTTCTCGATGGGGTTGATCTTGTCCATGGCGAACCACGTGCTGCAGCGCGGCACGGCGACGGCTTTGGCGCGCTCCGAGTCGTCATGGTCCGTGAGAGGGTCCGAGTCGGCGTTGGCAGCGGATTGCGCGGCTTCTAGGGATCTTCTGGCGGCGGAAGAGGTCGCGTTGGGTATGGGGGACACAGAGGCAGCTGTGGACGTGAGTGGCGCGGACGCGGACGCGGTGGGGGCGGAGCTGGACGCGCTGGAATCCATCGGAGACGCCATGGGCACAGGTGGGATTGGCGCCAGGAGTGGTTGTGTGGAACACACCAGTCTCAAAGTGTGGAATACACCAATCCTACATAGTTTTTACTAACTTCAAAGTAACTTGTTCGCTATTATAATTTCGCCAGCTCGGGGACGCAACGAAAACGTACCTCCGCATCGATAGTGTGGATAAAACCATCCAAAAGCACATCAACGCAGCTCAATGCACAACACAGGACAACAACCCAGCGCAGGAACACCTGGGCAAAGCACTACAAAGATTCTTCGCTGTACAATGGAGTACGCCAGCTAAGGCAGATATGGAAGCAGTCCGAATCCTCGCGAAATCGCAAACGACCGACACGTATCAACTACAAAAACCCCAAGACAGAGCACCAGCACCAATGAAGGCTTACCTGACCAACTTCACGATACAAGATCAACCAGCAACCAAACCAAAACCACGACAGACGAACGACATCAAGTCGCGTCTTTTATATTATCAAAAGGCTTCTATAGGAAAAAACACCTAAACATCAAATAGAAGGCCACTTATCATCATATTATAAAGTGTGCGATTTTTGACAAAAGTAAGACACCAGGTGAAATAATCTGACAAGTGTATCGCCCACGACCAGAGAACGATGCTAGAGAGTGTCGATACTTCCCCGTATTTGCTCACTGCGTCACCGGTCTTTGGAGTGTCTGTTAGTGGCGGTGGCTTAGCGATGAGAAGCTCTAGATGGTACTTTATAGAATAAAGGCAGCAGTCTCGTGGGGGAAAGCTCGTGTATTGGAAGACTAATAATTGCGCAGCCAACCATATTAAAACAGCTTCAATGATAACGATGCGAGGCACGTCAACGATTTTTGTTGTCATTTCGTGTCATCGCGATTCGGAATCCGGCTACTAAAGTGAACTTCGAAGTATGGCCATGCAGTTTGAGCGAGGACTTACACAAGTACTGGTTGGTGCAGCAAAATAACTTAGTTTATATTACTCTGCTTACTGTTAGCACCAAGTTGGTGCCACCAACTGCATACCTAGCTATTAAAATATCCAGACCGCTTGTCGGCATCCACGATCACGAGCGTACATGTATTGAATATCCAGACCGCTTGTCATCCACGATCACGATATTCCAGATGGTTTTGAATATTATCTACTGGTACCGTATAGCACTCCTCCCTCCCATATAAACATCTCTTCTCGATCGTTCAAAGCAAAAAATTGCTAAGGCACATACCCTTTATTACACAAGGAAAGGTCTTGAACAGCAACGCCGCACGTTTCACGACAATAGCGCTCACACACTTTTCTAAAGAAACTACCTAGACAACATGGAGTATGGTACATTACTGGAGGACGTACGATTTTCATCTCTGTACCGAGAACCATGAGCTCCTATTAAAATAAAACGTGCTCATCCTGGCTGCGCAATGTCCGATGCCTTCCCTGTCATCCACAACACCAACATCACACGCCTAAGATGAGAAAACACCGACGCTTTGCTCTACACTTCTCTATTGCAGCGTTGCCACGAACCGACGTCTTTGTAGAGCACCTCGCTCACGTCCGGGAGCGACTTGGTCCGGATCATGCCGTCCTTGGAGCCATTCAGCACCGCGCTGTAAATCTCGCGCGTCATATCCGACCCCTCTTCGGCGATATCGTGCACCAGCGCAGGGGTGCGCACGTCACTGTCCTTCTCCCGCGGCGAGAACATGGTGCAGGCTCATTGATGGCTGGATAACTGCTACCCAAGTTTGCTAGCAAAACGATCAAGTCTGCTGATTCGCCATTTCTAGGCTGACCACGATCCCAACGTCGCGCGCTAGCTTCTATTTGTTGGTGTTTTTTTTCGTTCCAAGGTTGGCCATTTTGGCATGACCATATGCAGAACACTCGTTTCTGAGCTTGAAGAAAAGAGTGCGTGCCGTGTTGCCTGGTTGCACGCACTAGTTTGAGATCGGCTCAACGAAAATGGCACCACTCAAAATGTGACGTAAGCTTTGTGAACAACTGGCAGCTCGGGCCTTCCAAAGGGAGTGTAAAGGTCAGGGGTGAAGCGTGCTTCACAATTACAGTGTACACGTATAATACATGTAGCCTACGTCGTAGGGCCCCACTTCCCATCCCGACCTTCTCTTTCCAATGCACGTTTTGCGTGATCATATGCTAATGTACCAGCCACGATTCACCAGCTACTTATACCGGGTTTGTTGACGAGTCCGAGACGGTGATTCATTGTTCATTCTCCAATTCGACTCGTTCCTCGCAAGCCGCAACTGAAGATCGACTCGAGACCATGCAGTTCGTCAAGGGACTCGTCATCGCCGCCATCGGTACCATGATGTGCTTTGCCCCCGCCGCCGCCACTGACAGCGTCGATGTGACGGAGAACACGGCCGAGGAACGCGAGCTCTACTACGTGCGTACGCCGATCACCAAGAGCCCGTACAACCGTGTTATCCCGCCCCCGCCGGCCATTCAGCACAAAGCTATCTCAGCCGCCATGTTACACCGCAAGAACGTTGAGACAAGCTCATGTTCAATGACTACGATCTGCCGGAATGAAAGTACTCATTGTCCTTTAAATAATAAGTTTCTTTCAACTCTGGTCCAAATCGTTCTGTTCAGTTTGAACCAGTAGACTCGTCGTCACCTATTTTCGTGAGACTTCACCTGTTGCCGCGATCGGGATATGCGAACTTTTCGCGGAAATGAGCTCTCCGACAAATGAAAGCTAGTAATCGATTGAGCATGTCCACCAGCAAAACTCTCCGAATTCGATGCGCGCGATTCATTTATTTAGCAACTCACGAACTATGCACCTCGTCGTGGTAATCATCACCACCATGCTGTGTTTTGCTCCAGGCAGGGCTGCCGAAATTAGCATGTCCATAATAATAAAGATCATACATAGCATAAATGTCCTATATATCATAATTTATGTTGTGTGCTTACTGAATTTCATAATTTATGTTCAAAAAGTGCTCTGCAGTTTCGCACCCATTCCCACTATGGAGAGATTTTTTAACATTGCTCATCGGGCACGAATCTCCACTCGAATAAACTTTGCTCCTGCGTCAAAGTGATATGGGACATACGCACTGTTGATAGCCTCCGAAGTCGAAGCAAATACACTTAACTCCAATTATGTCATTATTTATGTGTAATAGCTATTGCATCTCCATTATTTATGCAGGGGATTCCACGCGCTGTGTGGCATTATTTATCCTTCATCGTCGTTTGCAACAAATAAACATGCCATAATCGGCAGCCCTGGCTCCAGCCGCCAAAGCAAGTGTCGGCATGAAGGAGAGCACGCCCCATGAGGGAAAGCTTCACTACACCGATCACCAAAATCCCGTGCAACCGCAATAACCCCGACAACCCGTGGAGTCCAGGGCCTGGACGTCAGCTGCTATTAATAACCAAGCGCGTCGACAGACCAGCAGCCAGCGGACCAAAGTGCACAAGTTTGCAATGAACCACCACCTACTGTAAGCGATTTTGCCCGAGTAAATAACAGCACCACTGTCGCCATACGATGCCGACATCAACTACATGTATGCAAGGATGAAGTCCCAGCTTCAACTGCAGCAGTGAACGTTGACGAACGTTGGGGATATATACATGTACATGTATTTAATATGATACATGATGTATCGCTCAGTTTCCCCATTCATGTACAGTACAATGTACCGCAAGACACAGAAAGGCCGAGGGGGTCGAAAGTGAGGCGGGCACTTTGCGAGCGATCATGCGCGCAGCACTTCCAGGCGATGACAATTTCGGCAATACATGTAATTACATGCACATGCATGCACCCACGACGCCCAAGAAATGGTCGACTCAGACGAAGTGGTTGGCGTGCGATTTGTCCAATGGCCGCGCGCGATTTTGCTTTATCACGTGGGTTTCAGCCAATCCTCACAGTATCACACAAGCGGTACACCATAAACGTGATGAGCAATATGCATCAAATCCCTTGGCGGCCTTCGCCCCCTCAGCCACTCTCCTTCTCTCCGCGGACTTGCGTGTGCACTAATCCGATCCGCTACGTTCTGAGCTACTACATGGCGGTAGACCTCGAGCTGCTGGCAGCGGAAGACGCCGATTTCCTCCTGGACGACACGGCGACGGACCACGCGCAGGCCAGAGGCGAGCCGGACGACGCCATGCTGGGCGTCTGGGGAGACCTGGAGACCCAGAGCGGCGGCGGGGC